>CAUYRT010108070.1:0-35554 GCA_963574885.1 Lepilemur ruficaudatus
TTATGGTTTCCTTCTAAGTCATGTATCCTAGAAAGAAAACATTCTTCAGAACATTTGAAATTCTTTCACCGCATTGCCAACAGAATATTCTGCCAACTAGTAAGCTAAAACCCCGGCCTTTCAAATACTTGTTTTACTAAATAAAAATGAGACAAAGTATCTTGCTGAACCTGTGCTGAAATAATTTAAATATGAGTTTTAATTACAGAATATGTTGAATAAATCACAGCCTGATGTAAAGCATATCCATCATTAAAAAAAGAAATGTCCTTTCATTTTCACTTCCAATTTTATCCTGCTATTTCAGTTTCACCACTCTATAGGCAAACTAAAGAAAGCAAATAAGGAAGACACTTAGGTTACATCACATCCTTTTGCAAGATCCAGAAATATTTTTCAAAATTTGCTGTGTGAACACCAGGCCATGCATGAATCTTCTCATTTTATTGATATGTACCATATAAATGTCTACTTTCAAGTCCACTATTTTATTAAAATATTTTCATATTTGAATATGAAGGTTAATATAAGTGAGATTTAATATAAGTGAGGTTAATCTAACCCTCACTAATATCAACTGCACAAATAGTTATCAAATTTGTGCTTCTACATTTTATTTTTTAATTCATACATGCAGGATAATTTATTGATTGAACAAAATTTTTCATGTATTATATCACTTCTTAGAGCACAAATATGAGCTCAAATGACTGTTCTGGAAGGAGAATTACAGAAAGGCAAATGCAGTTATCTTTTCTTATTGGCATAAATAGCTTTAATCAATTTGGAAAATCTTATTTAAAATAAGTTACTCCTTTGTCAGAAATTCCTGGATTGTTGATTTCAAGCTCTAGGTAATCACTCTATAGTCCAGCAAGATGAATTAACGCCAACCATTCCAGTGGCAAGTATAAGAGTCATAGTGTGCTGTTAATAAACAGAAAATATATATATATATATAAATACATAGGAAGCCTTCTGAAAAAATGCATGATGATGTTAAGGTACTAAGGCATATAATTGTTTTTATATTCTATACACACATTTTGGTCTAATTATACAACTGAGTACCTTCATGAAAAACAATGCAGGCTAGAGAAAGGAAGGAAGGAGGGTTACTTTAGAGAAAAAACAAAAATGAAGACTCCTTTAAAAATTAATATTAAAGAAACCCCATCCTTTCTGTTTTTTTTTTTTTAAGACAAAATAGATTCTTCCAGAGAAGATCTTCAGTTAGAGAAAAAAGAGAAACGTCAGGAGACCTGATGACTCATGATGAAGTCGTCATGGCCTCTTTACTTGCTGTTGCTATTTATATATTAATGTTTTTTAAAAACAAATTTGTTTATAAGTTGTTAATAAATCTCTATACAAATACATGGGTATAGAGGGTTGTTTTTGTTTGCTTTTGCTTTTTTTATTCCCTGAAAATGAAAATTATACATCCTAAACCATCAGGTCTATAACATGACAAAAATGAATCACCAGGTGGCAATGAACTGACAAAAAAGCAAAATTTGGCAAACAACTAAAATTCTATCCTCCCCCAACTTTTAAATTCTGTAATTCTTTAATCTACCCTACTTTCAGAAAACAAGCAGTTGTACTTGAAAATAGATCAGTTGCTTTTACCCAATGTAAACATATTCCAGGTGCACAGAAACTGTATGGGTTTACTCTGAGGGACATACACACCCACTCCAGTGACTCAGTACACAGCTATGTCTATTTGGGTCTTCCTATAACGTTTTTTTCATTTGATTTCCTGTTAATTCTCCCTTGCTACATCCCTGATGTTGGAATTTGTACACTCCTTCTGTGAAAATCTCTTTTCTAGTCCTCAAGAGCCAGTAATTTTAACCCAACCATACTCTGATTTTTGTTCTCCTTTAGGAAATGGAAATGAACCAGAAAACTACCTTGGCCTATCCAGGTGCCCAAATAAGCCCCACCATCTCAGTTCCTTAGGCTCCTTCCATCCACAACCTAAAAATACTTTCCCAATATTTTCTTGGGGATACATAATCATAATTATCCTTAATAACTATTGGGAGGAGTTTGATTGATGTGATTAGGAGATCTTTGTTGGCTATTTGACACTAATTAAAATGTGTCTCCTTTCTTCTCTTAGAGACTGGGAGATTGGGGTCTATCCTGCTTGAGGATCACATTTCAAAGGGATAGATCCCAAGTCCTTGAGAAAGACATTCCTAGGTTGTAAAACTGGTCAGAGGCTGGTGAGATTTGCATCTTAAAGAAGCAGAGAAGAATTTATAATTGCAGTTTTCCTAAAGTAAATGCTCTAAAAAAAGGGAAATGAGGAGCCCATAGTCAGGCAGAAACCTACCTAAAGTTTAGTTAAGTTGAAGAGAAAGTTAAGGCCATCTTGGTCATAAGTAAAACGTAAACCACAGAGCATATCTCAAATTCAATTGCTATGCAAATCACCCTTTATTTATGCTTTTGTCAGAGTTCTTTCTTTAGTGTCATGATCAGAATGTTCCTCTCCAATGTACAATAAAAAAGTTTCTGGTGCCCAAACATGCTGAAAAAGCAGGAATTTTGTGAACAAAATATGTTAAATATTTTGCTAATTATTCTTCTCATATGCAAGCATATACTGGCTTCCAAGTTTATGAAAGTTTTGATAGACAGGATGATAGGAAACAGAAGCATTTTTCTCCACAGCATGCACATAAAGAATGACCTTGAGCTTGCAGCTGTGTATGCTATTTAGAGAGGCCATGCCTCTTCCAGTCCTGCCTCTTTGCATCACAGTAAGCCCAATGCCCTTCCTCAAAAAGAGCTAACCCATCTCATTGTTGTAAGTCAGCACTTGTGTATAGCAGCACCATATCAGTGGTGTTACAGTAAGCCTTTCAAGCACTTGTCTTGTAGGATAAGCTCACATCAGCAAAGTGCTTGAAGGATATAGCAAAGTACATATGGGAGCTACAATCTAGATGTGCCAGTACAAGCAAATGAATGAAACATTTTACAAATTTTTGTACCATATCGTGCTAATTATTCATCATGCAGTTAAGCACAAAATTGGCAGAGAAACTCCAATTTAAGGTACTATGTGAAAATAATGTGAAATATTTATCTATGAATCTTAAATGGACTTAAAAAATCATAACTAGTGTACTTTGAAAATTGAAATCTAAATCTAGGGTACGTTTTGCTATTTTAGCAATAATGAGAATAATATATGAAATAATTTTACCTGGAATTTGGTGATTAAGGGGTTATGCCCAACTCTAATTTAATAATGAGAAATAGCAAAGTTCAGTATCAAACTTTCATAGTACTCTGTTGTCTCCTACTTATCGATCACACTCTTAAACCTAGTATTCAGAACTCTCAAAAACTTGATCCTAGTGTATTTCTTAACTCTATCACTCACACGTGTTTGTATGGTGACCATGTTTAACCAGTTGGTGCACTAGTTTTGATGAAGTCAGGACTGATGTTAATATTTACATACCTGTTCTGATACATAACAGGCTTCTGACCATTTGTAATCCAATATACTGGAGCTTCAGTGTCTTCTCATGTAATTTAGAATCTCCCTCAAAAGTTTGTTGTAAAGTTTATTTATTATAAAATTATGAGCAGTAGAAGTAGTTGTTTTATTGTTGCTGAAACTACCACTCTTTGCACTAAACTATACTTTAGTCACTGTGCAGAGTATTTCATACACGCAATGTTATTTAACCTACCAACGACCCTATAATAGGTGATGACAGACCCACTTTACAAGTGAAGAAACTGGATCACGGAGAGTTTAGTAATTTACTAAATTTTCTACAGTCAATAGCTGAGTCAGGATTTTAAATCTGGGTTGTCTTTTCTTTTTTTGTATATATATGTAAGGCCTAAGGTGTACAAAGTGATGAGTATACACAGATACACATACACACACACACATTGTGAAATGATTACCACAGTCACCTTAGTTAACACATCTATCACCTCATCTATCACTTCACAGTTACCATTTTTCTTTTGGTTTGTGTGTGTGTGTGCGTGTGTGTGTGTGTGTGTGTGTGATGAGAACACTTAAGATCTACTCTCTTAGTAAATTTCAAGTATACAATACATTATGGTTAACTATAGTCATCATGCTGTACATTAGGTCCCCATAACTTATTCTTCTTATAACTGAGAGTTTGGACCCCAGTATGTCTTAAAGCAGCAGGTCCCAACCTTTTGGGACCTGCTGCTTTAAGACATCAGGGACCAGTTTCATGGAAGACAGTTTTTCCACGGGGGTGGTGGGGGGTGCTCAGCTCAGGATGGGGAGGGGAATGGCTGTAAATACAAATGAAGCTTCCCTTGCTCACCTCCTGATGTGTGGCTGGTTGGGGGAACAGTTCCTAAGTTTCATGGTTTCATGGGGGACAATTTTTCCGGCAGGTGTTGTGGAGGTCTACGGTGTGGTCTGCAGCCGGGTGATTGGGGACCGCAGTCTTATACCACTTAAATAGGGTAAAAATAATTCCATAATCACATGGAATACTTTGGTAATGCATTCCTATTTCTTAGGAGAAGTTCCATAGTTTCTCAGATTCTTTGAGAAGCTTATGAGTTCAAAAGAGCTCAGAGTCACTGAACTGAACTGTGAGTTCCTAAATTAAGAACAAAGGCCTTGGATGATTTATCTTTGGAGTCCCAGACATTTATATGTTCTGGCACAAGTTGAAAAATCAATTACATGTTATGATAAATTGTTTATCAATAGTTCAATAATTCTGTGTAGAGTTCCTGGTACATAAGTAATTAGTAATTTTTAAACAAATATGTTATATGGTTGCCGCTGGTCTGGATGTTATAGTACGAATTACCAGGATTGCTATACAAATAATATTTTTTTATTCAAATAATAATACAAACAATAATCTAGCAAATAATTCAGATTGGTTCCTGAAAAGTGTCTTTGCAATTTATCTGATTACTTTTGTTTAGTGACTTCTTAGTCACTGAAATTGATCTCTTATACACCAGCCACAGAGACAGCCAAGTAGGCCTCCAGAATTATCCTGACCAGTCTGACTGAGCTACCCAAGGGGAAAGTGTGGCGTAGATAAACCACACATAAATAAATAACATGGAACATAGCTGAGAATGTCCTTAGAATCTTAACTAAGCTCAACAGGAGAGGAAACAAAAAAGTCCTTGTTTCTATCATGGTGCAATTAGCCATATCCAACCTTGCTTTTCTTTCCCCAGTAAGACTTTTCTGAATTAAATGAAGACATGTCTAATTCACTAAATACAGACTTCATATTGAAACTGTAACCTAAAGGAATAAAAAATGTACTTTGGCCTTAATTATCCAAATATTTTCCTAGGTTTTCCACTTTACCTGGCTAACATGGACCTAACTTCTAAAGTGTCTGTTCAATTAAAAACTATATATGTTTGGTACTTGTATATTTTAAAAAATACTTTTACTGGTTTTGGAGACTTATTAGATGGCAATTTGTTTTCCTCACATTTTAAGTGCCCAGTATTTAATTGTGCCTTATTAGTATACACTAGTGGCATATTTCAAACCTAACCACATGCAAACAGATAATCCTAACATTCTCAACAAACCTCCTGAATTACTAAAGAAATGTTTTGAAATATAATTATTAAAACTTCATGTCTATGTATTGTACCTTTCTCATAATTGTAGCAATACTGATCCCCCCCTTTATAAAATACTTTTTTGCTTTATTTCTTAAGACTTTTAGGCTTAATTAAAAGTTAGAAGCAATGAAAGTGATAAGAAAAAAAAAACTTTTTGAGCAGCCAGAATTGGACTGAGAAATGTCTATGGACTGAATTGTGTCCCCACAAAATTCACATGTTAAAACCTTAACCTCCAATGTATTTGGAGATGGGGCCTTTGGGAGGTAATTAGGATGAGGTCATGAGGGTGGGGCCCAGTAGATGAGATTAGTGCCCTTATAAGAAGAGATTGCAGAGAGCTTGCTTTCCCTCTCTGTTCACCATGAGCGGACACAGCAAGAAGGCGACCATCTATTAGTCAGGAAGAGAGCCCTCACCAGAACCCAACCATGCCAACTCCCTGATCTCAGATTTCTGGCCTCCAAAACTGTGAGAAAATAAATTTCTGTTGTTTAAGCCACATAGTTTGTGGTATTTTGTTATGGCAGCCTGAGCAAACTAAAACACATAGTAAGTTTTAAAATATTAAGTTTAGTATTAATTCCATTTTTATGGTTATTGTTACAGACTTCTAGAAAGAGCTCCTATGCAATAGGTGTATCCTTTGACGGTGGCTTGAGAAGGTGACCCTCATCATCTGGGATACACAGTCTGAAGCCTTGAGAAGATATTCAGGGCAACAGTGGAGAAATCCATTTTCTCAGCATACTGAGTTCTTGGTTGTTGGTCTGGGCTGTATGGGAGCTTAAATAAGTTTCTGTCACTTACTGTGTAAGTTTGGTCAAGTCCCATTATCTGTGCAAGTCTTAGTGTCTTATTCTATATAGTGATAATAAGAAAACCTATGGTGAGGACATAAACTAACCCATGTAAAGTACCTAGTACTCTACTCATCACATATGAATATTGACTGATATTTTTTTCCTGTTACTTGTGTAATGCTGTATAAAAGCTATTTTGTTTCTTTTAATTCATCAAGTGTTGAGGCACAATAATAGTACTATATACAACAAAATGTGTCAGAAGTCTGACCATGTATGAAATTAAATTAGGTCTACCTTCAAATAAAAGTTATCTGACATGCAGGTAAATTCTACTCATAATTGTAACTGCATTGCTTTATATTTTTCCAGCAATGGTGAGCAAGTAATAAATGACTGCAATAATAAGCATTTTTCATCATCAAACTATATCTGACTTAGTTGGGAGAAAGCATCTAGAGGAGCTAGAAGATCATTCTGGAACTTGAGGCACTCAGGGGTATTTAAACCTAGGTGGACTGTTGAGGGCAGGGAGAAGGCAAGAGGAGGGCACCACGCCTGTGAGGCTGCATGGAAGAGTAGTAGTTTTGGAAAGAGATGTGTGAAAACCCACCCAAGATCAGCTTCTGTTTTGCAAAGATGTGAGCTAACTCTTGTCTGGACCTGGGCCTCAGAATGTAAACACCAACTCTGCCTCCTATGGGCTGCCTGATGAGCAAGTTGCACAGCCTTTCAGAGCTTTATTTGTAAAGGGAGAGTAATAATGCCTCACTCATGACATTTCAATGACAAATTCAGTGACATTTGTGGTTCATAATAGATGCTTAATAAATAGTGTTTCTTTTCTGTTCTCTTTTCAGACCTGTCTACCAGACTGCTCTGGCTCTCTGGCGGGAACCACAAGTTTTCCTGACCACTCAGAGAGTGGCACTCTTTTCAGTGAAGTGCAAAGAGAGTAGTGCCATAGGGGCAACCGAGGTGTCGGGTTTTACAGATTTGAGAAAACACTCGAGACGGGGAAATAGACGATATTTCCACCTCTGGAAATTTTCAGTCACAGACTTTCCTTCAGACTCAGGGTTATTCCAAATCTTTCTGTTTATGTAGAGGTGGTTGGATTGGACAATGTTTAAGCCCCTTTTCATCTCAGGATGACTGTACAAACACTCAGGTGCTTCAGAGCAGCTTTCTTTCTACTCAGTTTTTTTTTTTTTCAGTTTTTCTTTCCTATCTCCTAATCCTAACCAAATGGAGAAGAGCTAAGTTGGTAAAATATCCCATAGTACTTCTTTATTGCTGCATAAAAAATTACCCCAAAACTTAGCAACTTAAAATAATAAATATTTATTATTTCACATAGTTCTGAGGATCAGGAATCCAGGAGTAGCTTAGCCAGGTGGTTCTGGCTGAGGGTGTCTCCTGGATACTGTTATTGGCTGGGGCCGCAATCATCTGAAGGAGCTGGAGAATCCACTTCCAAGCTCACTCACGTGGCTGTTGGTAGGAAGCCTCAATTTGTCACCACGTGGGTCTAGACATAGGCCTCTTTGCATAATACAGCTCTGTTTCTAAAGAGCAATTAATGAGAGAAAGAGAGGGGCGAGGGCAGGGAGAGTGAGAGAGAGAGAGAAGATGGAAATCAAGGATGTATTTTATGACCTAACATTGGAAGTCAAATACCGTCACTTCTACAATATTCCACTATGGCAACCTGATAGAAACCTGACACAATGTAAATGTGAAAAGCAATAGCTGAGGACCATTGGGGTCATCTCGGAGGCTGGCTCCAACATATCTCTTTGGCTTCTAAGCTAGAGAAACCAGCTGTGTGCATAGCCTGAGAGGGATGAGAGTTAGGAAGACTCATTTCATCCTATCTATCTACTAAGCATTGGAGAAATGTCTACCAATAAAAGATTTGGTGATTATTACTGAATTTATATTCTAGACGTGGATTTCAACATTTAAAATTACAGTATTTAAATATTTAAAATTGCAAATCGGTTCAAATTTGTTCTGTGAGACATTTAACCTACAAGTAAATATTAAGGTCATCAAAAGTTGTCAGGGCAATTATGGTATGTGTTATAATCAAGTTACATACAAAAGGCCAAGGATATACAAATGGACAGGAACTAAATTTACCTGGGGATTTAGGGAAGACTTCAGAGAGGTGGTGACTTTGAGTTTTGTTTTAAAGGATTAATAAAATTTCACAAGACTGACAAAGAGTCAAGCTGGAAGATATATATTAGGGAAAAAATGCTGAAGTTTTCCTAAAGTTTTTCCTAAAAAAATGCTAAAGTTTCAGAAGATAGCATGCAAAATGATACTAATTTGTAAAGCTCAAACACCAGAAAAAACTTAAGTTTATTGAAACATACACAGTTTACTTACTGTGCACAACCAGATATTGCAGAGAGAAAGGTTTGTCAGGTGGCCAAAATAAGTAGACAGAAGTCAGAGTCAAATCTGTCCTCTAGAGCTGGGGGATAGGACAGGCTTTACTGTCACAGGTAATGAGGCACGATCTTATGAGGCAGGATCTTTCGACCGGGTGATGCCAAGAGACATGCTTTAACTGGATCCTGCCATGGAGCACCCCAGGGCTCAATCCAGTTAGATCCTTGATCCTGGCATGCGGTGTCTGCTTCTTAATTCAGTCCCTACTCCTTGGTCCTAGCACTTAGGTTCTGCCCATGGTTGCACACTTGGTTCATCTGGGCTTGCTCAGGTTACATGACCTTCAACTTGGGGGGTCCATGGCAACTGAAAAACAACTCACAATTTTGTTTTATAGAAAGTTAAACCAGATTGGTCTGATGTGGTTACATTACCTTTGGAGGGAGTGGGGGAGCCAAAGTTGTGGGATAGGAGAAAAATCAGAGATAGATTCAATAATGCTGATGATATCCTAATATTTGAGTAGGGTTTTAGGATTATAAATGTTAGAATTACTGAAACAACAATTTTTATGTGTGAAATATTATGTAGTCATTTTTCAACATGCAGGATATGTCAACAGAGGGAATAGCATATGAAAATGCATGGAAGGGTGAAAGAGCTTGGAATAAAATATAGACATAATTATGGCAGGGAAGTGACAAACAATGCATTATCTTTCATAATATACAGTTCAGTATTCTGAAATTGTATTGGAGTACACAAAGGAAAGGAGATTGGAGACACAACCGAAAGCAAGAAACTCAAAACTCAAAATCTTGCAAAAGAAGCAAGTACTATTTCTGTATTAAGAACCAGGAGGCTGATTTCTCCTTTGTTGCCTGCATGGTGATAAAATCAAGACATATTACAATTGAAAATTTTGAGTAATGTGAATTAATGATAAGTTACAAGAGCAGTTATTATTTCCATCATTAGGAAAGAGACGTCTGATGCATTTTAATTGTCTAAAACTCATCATGTGCCAACAACTTTTGTTCCTAGTAGAATTCAAATCACAGGGTGATACTTTATTTACAACTTACCCTTTTAAACTATTGTGAACTGCAAGTAAGGTTTAATTACATTATTGCCAATCACCTGAAGAATGGTAATTACTTAGAGCCCTTGGCCAGTATTTCTGATTAAAAGCGCTGTGGCATACTCAAAAGGTCACAAGTTCGTATCCCAATACTATTAATTTTCTTCTAAAACCTTTATTCCTTAAGCAAGAAGTGACTCCACCATTGGAAATGATGCTTTGGATAAAGCTGAATGATCTGAAAAAAACAGATACATGAAATGAAATGGCTTTGGCTGTTAGAACCTGTTTGCTGTTTTATTTGTGTTGTTATTGTCTTTTTCTATTTCTCTTACTAAAGAGAAAAAAATTGTGACCAAGAGATTATTTTCTTGTGGGAGATTTGAAGTCATTTTAATAATTCAGCTAGGCTACCAGCCAAAAGTTTAACAGATAACTGAAAGCAATATTCCTACATGTTTACCGAGGAACAGATTTTAGGGTCCTTCTTTTCTAGTGAAGGGGATCTGATACATAAGGAGGAAGGCGATGAAGTTTGCAATTTTTTTTTTCTTTTGAAGAATAAAAACAAGACATAATCCCTATAAGTCCACATTGGGACTTTCTGACTAAGAAATTGTATAAGCTTTGCCAAAAGAAGACCAAGAGGGTCTAAAGCGAGTTTCTGAATCAGCCCCGTCTTTTGCTGAGCTCAGTTGTGACTGGCTTTTCATGGTAAACATAAATGCCAACTCTTGAGTCTCCTGGTTTTTGTTTAACTGCCTTGATTTTTGTTGGTTCTTTTTCTGCTTGATAGATCTTTGTTTTGCCATTAGGTCTGCTCTTAATGAAGATTTCCTTCTGCTTGTAGTCCAGTGATAGCACATTCCAGCCAAGTTTTACTCATATTTTCTATGTATGGACATGCTCAAAAGCTGACCTCTACCCCTTACCATGCTCTTTGGGGTAGCCATAAGCCTCATTGATATCAGATTTGTATCTTAGCAAAGGATGTCTGATTTGAAATCACAAAGGCATTCATTTTAAAGTTGGAGTTAGATGTTCTGTATCTAAAAATGACTGCAATTCCTTTTCCTTCCCTTCTTTCTCTCACTTGTGAGTATCCTCTGAGACACAATGCTTAGAAGTCTTCTCCTTAAATTACATACTTGCAAATGCTGTCATAGTTCCCACATTTCTTGGTAATCAACTTCCTACTTCCTCTGGTTTTTTTTTTTCCCCTCCTCCTCCTATGACTATAATAGACTCCCTAGATGATCCCCATTAACCATGTTCCATTAATTTTTTTTACTGGAATAGGCCCCTGGAAGTATTGTTCCAATGGCTCCTTTTTGATATGTTAATGTCATATACAGAATCAGCCTCATGATTTCATTCCTCTATGACAGACTACACGAGGGGGAAAAAATTTTAGTCATTCACCTGGCTTTGGGGTCCAAAAATATTCCTCCCAAGAGAATTATTACAGTACATTATAAAAAAGGTTGGAAAGGAATTTTCTGAAAAGTGATATTCATTGAAATTATGTGCATTACTAGCAAGTCATCCATGTGAATTTTACACTTTGTGTTTAATCATGTTAAACTTTTACTTAGAAATGTAATTCATAGAAATATAATAGCCCCAACTATTTGATACCCATATGGTCCAACTAAATTTTTAGAATTAACAAATATAGGTGTAGGACCACCTCTTTTCCTCATAGTGATATAGTTGTGATAATCCAGGAATGGACAACGTGTAGAGATCATGAGTGATTGCACAAAGTCACATCAACTATCACGGCAGAGTTTTACTTCACTGGTCAAGTTTACCACAGGTGGGAATTTTCAGTAAGAAACAACAGCTCTAAGGTAAATATATAAATTGATTAGAATTGGTATTTACAGGGCTAGGACTAGAATTCCAGATAGTATGACTATTAGCCAATGGCTTTTATTTTATACTACTGTATTCCTGTATTCTCAGCTAGCAAGAAATTAAAGCCTGAATCTAGGAGTCATAATACCTTGAGTTCCCATGACAGCTCTGTAAATACAAAGATCTGCTGTTCTTGAGAGACTTGTCACCTTTGTGCCCTAATTTACTCATCTGTATAAAAGTAAGGATGGCATCTGCCCTATGTTTTTTACTGAGTTGTTAGAATTATATTAATTGTGAAGCTTACAAAAGTGAGATGCTGTATGTTGTATGCTTTATAATTGTGAGGATATTTTAACAGCAGTAGTATCAGTTTCTGATGATGAGACTCTTTCTTCAACTTCTATTCTTTGTTCTTGCCTTCTAGTTTCTAAACTTCTGACTTCATCATCACCACCTCCTCCCCCCACCCCTTTTTAAAAGAAGGATATTGGACTTTGCCAGTAGGAAAGCCAATGATAAAATCATACTGACAGTTGAAGTAAAGAATTCCTACTATTTTTCTTGGGTGAAATTTTGATAACACCAAATTGTCCTTTTCAATTCTGTATTTGGATATTAATTACAATAAGTTCTTTTCTTCTCATTCACACAGGAAATGACTTATTTCTTGTAGCTGTTCACGAACTGGGACATGCTCTGGGACTGGAGCATTCCAATGACCCCACTGCCATCATGGCTCCGTTTTACCAGTACATGGAAACGGACAACTTCAAACTACCTAATGATGATTTGCAGGGCATCCAGAAGATATATGGTAGGTTACCACTGTTGCTATTTGCTTAATCCTACAGTGAGGTGCAGGATCCCTACTATGTTTTCTTCTTTAAGATAGATGCTCTAAACATAAGACAGAGATAAAAACTGAAGAAGAACATAAGGTGCTGAGACTTTGGTACAAACTGATAGATTGACTCACAGTTTGTGAGATTTGATTATCAGATGGTTCCTAGACAAAGCAATTTTGAAGAGCCAGAAAATACCTTCATGTGATAGATATAATAAATTGACCCCAAAGTCCTATAATTACTGACTCAGAGTGAAAGTTAACAAACAAGGGTGTGAAAATTAACAAGTGGTTAAGTTTAATTAACATAGCATAAAATAAATTTCTAGTATAGTAATATCATTTTTATTTATGGGGTTCAGTCAATGAATACAAATTAAGAGAAAAGGGAAAGACTATTATGCATATTTACTATAATCTTAACTCCCTCAATACAACCATTGACCTTTATAAAGACATTTATTTCACACATAATTGTTAAGAACTTGACATTTATAATTTACATGTAGCAAATATGCTTTACTAAATTAATGAAGTGAAGCTTTTATTTTTACAGTGCAAAGACAAATGCGTACTATCTGTATGTTAATATCCACTATCCAGAAGATATCATTTGCATTTTTAAACAGCATAGTTTATGTTCACTAATTTGTTTTGCATTCATTAGTTTTTCAATTTCAATATCTCAGTGGTAACCGTTCTCTTAGAGTTAAAATAGATTTGAAAAAGGGTCAACTTTTATGCTTCTCTTTGTTTTGCTGGGATACCAAAAGGAGAGAAATGTCTCAGACTCAAAGTTAAATATCTCATATGTTGAATTGAGCTATGCTATGCTAGTGGGTCTCATCAGAAATTCCTCTTAAGTGGTTAACTGAAAGAAGTCTCTTTCTCATGACCTCATGAATTAGTAGTCTAGACTGAAGCTCTGCAAAGGAATATTCTTCTCATACCTAAATAGTAAGTGTGAACAGCTCTGTATTTCTTTTTAGAGACATAAATCCCTTGAGAAATGATGCTTAACATCTATACCAAATTACATGTGTAAACTTTGGCTTGACTTAGAAGCCTCTTTTGAGAAATACTTCTTCACATTAATATTTTACTGGTGGTGCTTTAATCAATAGGTGTTTTAGATTCAGCATTTAAATGCAACATTCTTCTACCAATTTGTCAAAACATTTCATTAGAAGAAAAGTGAAAATCAGTAAGAGGTTATATGGTTGGAGACATAGGGTAGAATAAACTCTGATTAGTTAATGTTTATCTTTCAGAAATACTTGCATAGAATCATTGTCTATCAAAATCTAGGATTAATTTGGTGAAGCTCACATACATTCAGGGCTCCAGTATTCATTTTCATTTATTTATTATTTATACACCACCTATTTCCAAAAAAGACCTGAAAGCAGATTTCCCAAAAAGGACTGTGGTGAAGCTATAAAAAAAAAATCATTAAAAATTAACAAAGAAAGCCTAGTTACTTGGATCCAACAACTATCATGATAAGGGCAGCTTCAGACAGACTTGGCAATGGTTTGTTGGGTAAGATGGCTTGTTTCTTCAGAAAATATACGATCTTACAGACCTCTTAGCTCACTTAGTCTGTGCCCTCTGCTGATAAGTGATTGTTCTCTGTAGCATGTTTTCCAGCACTATTCCAGTTTTAAGTGAGCAGCACTGTCCTCATATTTTAAAAGGTCCACCTGACAAGATCCCTCCACCTACAAGACCTCTACCGACAGTGCCCCCACACCGCTCTATTCCTCCGGCTGACCCAAGGAAAAATGACAGGCCAAAACCTCCTCGGCCTCCCACTGGCAGACCCTCCTATCCTGGAGCCAAACCCAACATCTGTGATGGGAACTTTAACACTCTAGCTATTCTTCGCCGTGAGATGTTTGTTTTCAAGGTAGGAGGCCGTGATTTTTTTTTTTTTTAACGGTAGATCAAGTGTCTAGTGTCACTTTAGAAAACAAGTTTTCATTCATTTTAACACTACTTTCCCAGCCCTCTCACAGTTAGAAGGTTCAAAAAAGACATTTTGAAAAATAAATGCACAAGTGGTCTTAAATGTCTAGCAGAAGATTGCTGTAACGTTCTATTTTGGGAATGCATTTATGTCAGCAGAAGCTCAAATGCCTAGAAATGTGAGGGTAAAAAAATGCCGCATGTTATGAAGAGATAAAATAGCATAATTTAAATCATGAATAGGAACTAATAGGGATGATTTGCTTGGGAGCTTAGCCACTTCCAGGCACACTGCAGCTATTGTATCTTTGGTTTACACATCTTTATGCAATCCCTATAATTTCATTTGAAAATTAAAGCATTGTTTTTTTGAAGGAGTATTGGTCATTTTGTTTGGGGTCTCCTGGTAACCATTTGAGTAAAATCCCCTCTGTGAGACTATCATTTTGACTTTACATATGCATGATGTTGCTGTTTGCAGGTTGTGAGGCAGTTATAGCTACCTAATTCATACTACTTTCTGAAAAGGTTACAAGCTAAAACCAATTTTAGGTTTGCTAAATGTCCTTCTTAATGTTATTGAGTTCTCAGACAAAAACACTAATAACCTGTGTACCAAAAGTAAATTACATAATATTGAAAAGGGAATATAGTGTAATACTGAAAAATTATTTTCTCCCCCAATATTTACAAACTGATGTTAAAGAAAAATGAAGAATATAAGTTTATCTGTTGGCATTAGAGTATTACAATAGCCACATTTTACCAGTACCATTCACTTAAAAATAAAATAATGTGGTCTCATTTTTGGTACACATGAATCAATAAATAATGAAGTATTGTTCTACTTTTATTCAGAATTTCCTGTCTGCCAGAGTCTATACTTTAAAAATATAGATTTTATATAATTTTAAGTAGACAAAGTACTTTATTTCCTTTATTGAAAAATAATATCTGCATTTGATATAATACGCTTAAGAGCATCATGCTTTCTAAGAAAAATCAATGCCTTTCTTCAAATACATGAATAGATTTTTGAATTCTGTAAATGCCCTGCAATGTTTAATTACTGATTAATTTCAAGTAGGTTCATAAATTTAGATTCAGGAGTAAAGAAAAATTTACTTTAAAAATACATATGTATATACACATATATACACATATAGACATATATATATGTATCATCACTCCTTGTGGCTAACCCATAGCAACTAGTTGAAATAAAAATAAAATCCAATTATATGTTTATTCTACAAGACACTGGATGAAAACCGAAGGATTTTGTTTTCACTGTTTTAACTGAATTTCAATATTGCAGCTTTATACCTTGATATCATAATGAAAACACTAAAGTATCAACCTTACCTGAGAATATGATGTGAAAATGACCCTGGGTACATTCTTTATCATTATTCCTGTCTGTGTAAACAGATTGCTGATTTCAGACAGACTAGTATCTTCATAGCTGGTGATCAGTTTCACCAGCCTGTCTGCTCTGTATGTTGTAGGAGCTCAGTAAGTGCTGTTTGTTGACTGACAAAATGCGGTCCTGCGATCACTGATTCTTGGAATCAGGAACCAATAAAAAGTACACAAATTAAACTCAGGTAGAATGCAATAGCCACTATTTTCAATATTAAAACAGGTATATAAAAATATAAATAGACCTGCTTCCCTAAACTCTCAGGTTATCTTGAATTTCTTAATCAAAACTCATGACAGGACAGAGTTCCTGTCTGAGTTTAATTTTGTTCAGTAATTACTAAGAATTAATTTTCTCACTTTAAGAATAATTTCTGTTGAAGATAACATCTTTCAATGGGCATGGTATTCTTCTTAATTTCCAGGTGCCTAACAGATACAATATCAGAAAACTTTATAACTTTTATATTTATCTCATCTGTAGGCACCAAGAATGTGTGAATAGAAGCTAACATCCCTGTCTTTATAGAGCTCCTATTTCAGAAATGAAGACAAATATGAACATAAATACTTTTAAGATACAAGAGTCAAAGTTATGAATGTGAAACAAAGAGAAAGTACTGAAGTCTAATCAAACAAGAGGTTTCTAGATGCATTAAAGAAATGAGTGATACAGTAAAAAGTTTGTGTATGGAGGGAGAGAAGATAGACACGATACCATCTAATACAAAGTGATAAATGCTATAATTCAGATGTATACAACATTGGATAGCTGTAAAGAGAGCTTTATTGAGTGCTACTTGCTCATAGATAATAGCTATCATAGATTGGGTAACTAATATGTACCCTGATGTATGCTGGGCATACATCTATAATTTCTAAGCCCCATAACACCACTGCAAGATGGATAATATTCTGCTTTACAAATAAGAAAACTGAAGAGTCAGAAAAGTTTAGTTAGTCTAAGTTAAAAGGCTTATAAGTAGCAGTCAGTAGTTGAACACAGGTCTACTTGATTATAAAATCCATGTTTTTCTCACTAAAGTTTGCTGCTTTGTTACCTGAAATAATTGGGGAAAATTTCAAAAGAAAGATTTGAAGCTATATTTTGAAGTGGTAAATATTCAAGAAATGTTTGTCGACTTACTGTACATCAGACATTGTTTTAGTCACTGACAATGTAGCAGTGAACTAAACAGGATAGACCCTGGTTTTTTGGAGTTTACACTCTAGTTTTCAAGGGGTACAGGTGGATGAGAGGGCTTCAAACAGAGGTTCTACAAGTGGATGTTATGGAAGGGTATGAGAATGCATACACGTGACAGGCTGGAATTCTGATTGTTTTTGGTAATGACTACTGGTTTCCTAATTCTCCTTCTGTATCCACTTAATCTAGACTACCTTTCCCTCTAAATTAATACCATTGCCCCATGGCTGGTCTTCCTGCCTTTTTGATTTTTCTTCAGTATACACAGCATTTTTAAAAATATCTTTGCTTCTTACTGACTCGTTCTTCAAACACCTTTAGTATTGCTCATTGTTTGGTCTCACTCTTACCAATGTAAACTGATTTTCTACTTTTCTTTACTACAGAGGTAGGAACCTCTTCATCTCCTCACCCCTTACCCATTCAACCCTCATTTTCCCCTCAGTTTTAATGTATGGGGGCTTCTTCGCAAGCCTCTGCTTATCCAAACCTTCCCTCCTGAGCATCTTTCAGATGTCACATCCTTTCTGACCACTTCTTCAATCCAAAAGCTTTCTAGTGGTTTTCATATTTGTTCTCTGTATCCAATTAGCATGTTATTAATTTCTATCTTCTCTAATTAGTTCTTACTGAAATATGTTCCAAAACTACATTTTTACTTCTCCAAAGCAGAGATTAGTTTACATGAGTTTCATAGTGCTCAGTGCTGATGAATAGGGATATCAATATAACGATGACATAATCAAACTATAGCTTGAATCATGTTTATGCAAAAGTAATCAACCAAATGAAATTCCTGAAAGCATTTCATTTTCATAAGTTGTTATTCCTTGCTATTTTTTAAACAAAAAATAAGAAAATCTAGATATAAGCAAAAGGTAGTATCATCAGGAAAGAAGCCTTTCTCTATAATAGGAGTCTCAGTGTAATTCTTTTTGGTAGCAAGCTTCCTATCCGAAGATTTTATTTGCATTGAGCTTTCCAGGCACCCATTTATTTAAAGTGAGTTCACCTGACTATGTGTTTCTGTAGCCAGTGAGGGATATATATTTGTGTGCGGGGAGGGGTATATGTGTGTGTATCTTCTGTTCTTATGCATGAGAAATTTAAGCAATGCAGCTTCATAATCTTTGGAGAATGTAAACCACCTAAAGCAAGGAAATGAAAATCAAAACAAAATGCCAAGGAACAAAGAAACAAAATAACACTAACAAAAGAAGCTTTGTCCTTACTTAGAGAAGGTGATTTCAAGACTACTCCCTGAAGAATGTAAGCTGTTGTAACTAAGCTGACAATAGCAAGATCTGATTGTTCAAATGAATACTCTCAAGGTGCCTTTGGACTACAAGATAAAAACATTGAATATTTTATTTTGTGGTGTGAAAGAAAGTAGAAGGCAGAAGTAGCCAAATTTGTCCAGAATATATTTCAGTACACAATATTTTACTATGTATGAAAAAATGCGTATAGTGGTACCTATATTCTTTTGAAGCTGGGAAGGATGAAACACGGTATCCAGCACTCAGAGTTCCTTTAGTGCAAAAAAAAGGGTTGGGGGATAGTTCCATTTGACTACTGACCGTTCTTTATATCAAGAGGAACGAGCAGAGGTCAATGCTTTAAACTAGAAAGGTTCATTTGAAGAGGCAAAACTACTGTGAAACAACATTCAAACAAGTATAGTGTCTTCTCAATTAATTTAGAAGAGCAAGGCTCATGGCCCTTAATAAAGAAAGCATTTCATCATTTGCCAAAAAAATCAAGCCAAAGCAGGTATCATTTGTTTCCCTTTTCTTTATCAAATTCTTGTCTGTTAATTTATCACAAAACAGTTTATTCTTAGATATGACCAACTTCATTTGTAACCACCTACTTAATTCTACTGAAGAATCATAGTTACAAGTAAGTACAGGATCTGACCCAGTTTCATTTGGCAGGAAGGTGGTTTTGTTTCATAAAAGGAGAGGTTTTATACAAAAGAGGATGGATGGAGGAGAGAGAGAAGAGATGCTTACTGAAAGAGATAATTTAGAGGTATACAATTTTGCTCTCAATTTATGTCCATAATATTGATTTGTGACTAAACCCTTCACAGTTGGTCAACATTGAATCTCTTGTCTCTTCTGTTCGGCAGCTTCTTACCTCTTGGTATTTAATATCAATTTGTTTTTATTCTATGCTAAATGTCTAACCATAGACCACAAGTTACTCCTTTCATTGATTTTATTTTTAAATTTTTTTTCCTTTGCTGTATATTCCTCTAATTCACCTCTATAGCATCCTTGCAATCTGGAACCATGCCTTTCTCACATCACTTGTATAACTGTGTCGTATCACACACATAGAATATTTGTTCTTATTTTCAAGTGTATATTGAGCTTTGTCAATATATATGACATGCAACTTTTGGAATTAAAAGAAGTTGAAAATAAATGTTTTTCCTCTCCTTAAAATGCTTAAATCCTATTAGAGAATGGGAAGTATGTAATTATCAGTCAGAAATTTTTTCTTTATGTTGAAGCCCACAAAGCAGAAGAGTAATAGCCTTGTTTTTATACATGAGAGAATACTGAGTTGAACATGGGGAAAATAAAGTAAGAGAAACAACCCCTGGGTCTAGGTGTGACTTCTCAACAAGTAGTGCAGTCAGGGATAAGGAGAACATTCAAAATGTCAAAATCACCGGGCTGATTGTATTTGGTCAGCTTTGAAAGTTCCAAGATAGAGACCTACAGGCTTAGAGAAGTGCTGTCCATGACTAAGCACTTGAGAGCTGCCCGTGCAAGTTCCTGCTTGACCTCTCCACTCAGATACCAAATTCAACATACTTGACTGAGCTACTTGTCTTCCTTCACAAACCTACTCCTTCAGCTTCCTCATTTCTCATTTAAGATAATGGGCGTTCCATTTTCCATTTATTTAAGAGAAAATCTTTAAATCATCCTTCACTGTTCTCTTTCCCTCATATCCCAGTGTGATTCATCAGCGAATCCTGTTGGGTTCTCTGTTCAAAGCAATTGAAGGAGCCGGCCCCTTCTCTCCCTGTCCACTTCTACCATCCCAGTTCTCGGTACCGTCACAGCTCACCTTAATTATTGTGATATCCTCAGAATGGGTTTTTCTGCTTCCTCCCTTACCCCTCCTTCCAGTCTATTGTCAATACTGAGTGCAGAATGATACTCTAAAAACACGCATCAGATCATACCACTCCACCGCTGAAAGCCCTCTAATATCTGAGTCAGAATAAAAGTCAAAGTTCTTTCAGTTACCCACAAGGCTATGTGAGCAGCCCATTTCTCCCTCCCTCTCTGATCCTACATCCTCTGTCTTATTTTGGTCATTTTTACTCCCTCAATTCCAACCACACTTCTCTCTGGTGTTTCTGGAACATTTTAGACACTCCTGGCTTTATAGGTCTTTCTGTGTCAGACACCAACTATTTGCTTATCTTCCAGATTTGCTACGGTATGTAAAGCAACAGAAAGCTGTCCTCAACCTCGATTCCTGTCCAGACTGTTGCTACACAAGTTTACATGAGGCTACACATGCGAAACGGAACAACAATATTTGCAGAGTTTCAAAACAGTTTATTTAGGTTGTACACGTTATGGCATTTTGTAACCCCAAATAATGGGATGGATTTTTCTTTTATACTTAGAAGAATTGTTTTTCAACTTTCAACTTA
The DNA here is from genome assembly GCA_963574885.1 of Lepilemur ruficaudatus. NCBI lineage: Eukaryota > Metazoa > Chordata > Mammalia > Primates > Lepilemuridae > Lepilemur > Lepilemur ruficaudatus. Next base: position 20,914 of record CAUYRT010108070.1, read on the forward strand.
GTGGTGTGACTCATTCCTGTTGCATAGTTGTGTGTCGGTCTTTATGTTTGGGTAAGATATTCCCGAAATTCTTAGACATTAGAGATAGACTTAAGAGTCAGATCCTACTTGCTATCGGCTCCAAATAAGGACTGTAACATTCTTATTGAATGCTGAATTGCAGAGTCTGGAACATAGTAGACAAATATTTGTTAAATATCTCTGAACTTACTTTTCACATCTGTATAATGGCTAATAAAGTGCATCATATGTATATTGTAAGCTTAGGAAATGGTAGCTAATATGTAGCAAGACGGACTCAGCAGCTTGAACTACTAATCTTATTCATTAACTCTAATTATAATACTATTTGAAATTATTTTTAAAAATAACATTTAGCTGAATAAAAATTACAGAAAATGGTTTTAATTCCCATAATGAAAGAAATGGAATAGTTTATTGTTTTTGTTCATATCACATTATTTTACTTGATGAAATGATTAAAAATATATTGTCAGTAGAGAATCCAAAAAGTATTTTACAAACAAAAAAATACTTAGAGAAATCACACATCACAGGGTAATCTAAAATTACTCCAACTCACAGTTCAATTCTGTACTGCCAGGAAGTGTCACCTGATAATATTAATAGTGTATTGTAATTGGGTTTAGATTCACATAGAAGCAAAGAGAGCAATCACCAAGATACTGTAAGCAGAGAATTAATTAAAATTTCCTTGTAGTATAAAATCATAGTCTTTTGAATATTTTAGTAAGCATTTTAGAAAGTAACTGTAATTATGTATAATACTACATTTTAATATAAATATTAATTGATTTTCAAAATATTTGTATTCAATTATGTTTTAAGATTTCTCCTTGAAACCTTTAAATTTTTTAATTGACATTTTCTGACTGCTTAGCTATTGGAGCAAGTATTATTCAATAGGAATGTATTCACAGTCACTGGAGTTTCTGATTTCCTTCTCAGTCATTTTGTTTTTGGGTGAGTTTAAATATTTTGACATATATTTGGATATTTGTTTTGGATTCAAAAAATATTTTAATAGCATAAAATAGAATATTTAATATATGCTTTATGCTACATATTTTGGAAATTCAGATATATTTTATTTGGAAATAAATTTAGAACATTGACAGGGAAATTCTGTATAATCATGTAAAAAAGGTTTTCTGTAATTATATTACTTGAGGTTCAATTTGAAAATACTTATACTCCATCTCAGTATTAATCTACCTGCTATAGATTTATTAAAAATCCAAGTCTTTTCAGTGAAAAATATATACATTTTTTCTGTCTCATATTTTATCTCATATTTTATTTTATTATTATTTATGTCAAAGTATTAGCAAGGTACAAATGTTTTTGTTACATGATACCGTGTATAATGCTTAAGTTGGGGCTTTTAGTGTGCCCATCACCAGAATAATGTTCATTGTACCCATTAGGTAAGTTTTTACCCCTCACCCCCTGCCACTCTCCCTCCTTCTTGGTTTCTAATGTCCCTTATATCTCTTAATGCCTGTGTGTGCCCACCCTTTAGCTCCCAATGATTAGAGAGTACATGTGGTGTTTGTTTTTCCGTTCCTGAGGTACTTCACTTAGGATAATGGTCTCCAGTTCCATCCAAGTTGCTGTAAAGGACATTATTTCATTCCATTTTATGGCTGAGTAGTGCTCCATGGTACATATACAATATTTTGTATATCCGTTCATGAATTGATGGGCACTTGGGTTGATTCTTTGCAATTATGAATTGTGCTACCATAAGCATTTAAGTGCAGGTGTCCTTTTTGATAAAATGACTTCTTTTCCTTTGCATAGATATCTAGTAGTGGGATTCCTGGATCAAATGGTAAGTCTATATTTATTTCTTTGAGAAATCTCCATACTATTTTCCATAGAGGTTGTACTAATTTGCAATCCCATCAACAATATATTAGCGTTACTTTTCTCTCTACATTCACACTGGCATCTATTGGTTTTCAACTTTTTAATAATGGCCATTCTGATATGGGTAAGGTGATATCTCATTGTGGTTTTAGTTTGCATATCCCTGATGAGTAGTGAGGTTGAGCATTTTTTCATACACTTGTTGTCCATTTGTCTATCTTCTTTTGAAAATCTTCTGTTCATGTCTTGCCCACTTTTTGATGGGGTTGTTCATTTTTTATTACTGATTTATTTGAGATCTTTGTAGATTCTGGATATTAGCCTTTTGTTGGATGTATGGTTTGCAAATATTTTCTCCCATTCTGTAAGCTGTCTATTTGATCTGCTGGATATTTCCCTTGCCATGCAGAAGGTTTTTAATTTAATTAATTCCCATTTGTTCATTTTTGTTATTGCTATATTTGCCTTTGTAGTTTCAGTCATAAATTCTTTGCTTAGGCCAATGTCTGGAAGAGTTCTTCCTACATTTTCTTCTAGAATCCTTATGGTTTCACGCCTTACATTTAAGTCTTTTGTCCATTTTGAATTAATGTTTGTATATAGCAAGAGATAGGGGTCCTGTTTCATTCTTCTGCATGTGGCTATCCAGTTTCCCAGCACCATTTATTGAATAGGGCTTCCTTTCTCCAGTGTATGTTGTTGTCTGCTTTGTCGAAAGATCAGTGGTTGTAGATAGAAGGTCTTATTTCTGTGTTCTCTATTCTGTTCCATTGGTATATATCTCTACTTTCATACCAGTAATACCATACTGTTTTGGTTACTATAGCCTGATAGCACAATTTGAAGTCAGGTAATATTATGCCTCCAGAATCATTCTTTTTGGTTAATTGCCTTGGCTATTCAGGTGGGGTTTTTGTTTTTGTTTTTGTTTTGTTTTGTTCCAAATGAAACATAGAATTATTTTTTCCTAGATTTTTGAAATATGACATTGGTATTTTGATGGGGATTGCATGAAATCTATAAATCACTTTAGTCAGTATGGGTATTTTAACAATGTTTATGATGCCAATCAATGAGCATGGGATATTTTTCCATTTGTTTGTGTCATCTATGATTTTTTCCGTCTTAATTTCATCACTGACCCAAGGATCATTCCATAGCTGACTGTTTAATTTCCATGACTTGTGTAGATTTGAGAGTTCTTGGAGTTGATGTCTAGTTTTTTTCCACTGTGACCTGAGAAGATACATGGAATGATTTTAATTTTTCTGTATTTGCTGAAACTTACTTTGTGAGCTAACATATGATCTATCTTGGAAAATGTCCCATGTTCCGATGAGAAGAATGTATATTCTGTAATTTTGGGGTAGAATGTTCTATAGATGTCTGTTAGGTCCCTTTATTCTAGAGTCCTATTTATGTCAGTGTTTCTTTGTTGATCTTCTGCCTGAAGGAATTTGTCCAGTTCTTTCAGTGGAGTGTTGAAGTATGCAGCAAATATGGTATTGCTGTTTTCTTCTTTGCTTATATGTAGTAGTATTTTATTTATGAATCTGAGAGTTCCTGTTTTAGGTACATATATATTTAGGATTATTACATCTTCTTGCTGAATTGCTCCATTTTTTATTATATAAGGACCATCTTTGTCTTTTTTTACCATTGTTAATATAAAGTCTGTTCTTTTTTTCTGATATGAGAATAGCTACTTCTACTTGCTTTTGGTTTCCATTCATGTGGAATATTTTTTTCCATTCCTTTACTTTAGGTCTATGAGTATCCTTATGAGTTAAATAGGTTTCTTGGAGACAGCATATACTTGGTTGTGCTTTTTTATCGATTCAGCCAGTCTTTTTCTTTTAAATGAAGCACTAAGGCCATTTACATTCAATGTTATTATTGATGTATGAGATACTGTTCATTCCTCATGTTGAATGATACCTAGTTTCTTTGTTTTCTCCCTGGTGTTACTGTTTTGCAAGGGTTGTGAGCTTTAACTTTTGGGTGTTTTTACATTAGTGGCTATCAATGTTTTTTTCCATGTATAGAGCACTTTTAATCATTTCCTATAGGGCAGATCTAATGGTGACTACTTTCCTTAATGTTTGCTTGTCTGGGAAATACTTTATTTCTGCTTTATTTACAAAACTTAAATTTTCAAGATAAAAAAAATTATTGGCTGGCATTTACTCTATTTAAGAAGACTAAAAATGGGATGGTTCCCAGTCCCTTCTGGCTTGAAAGGTCTCTGCTGGGAAGTCTGCTGTTAGTTTGATGGTTTTCCTGTAAGTAACTTGTCTTCATTTTGCAGCTTGTAGTATTATCTCCTTCACTTTGACTTTTCTCTGGCTGTATATCTTGGTGATGTTCTATTTGCTATGAATCTTCCCGGTGTTTGATGATCATCTTGCATCTGGCTTCTACACCTCTAGTGTAATCAGGGAAGTGTTGCTATATTATTCTCTCAAATAAGTTTTCCATGCTTATTGCTTTTTCTTCTTCTCCCTCAGGAATACTTGTAATTCATATATTAGTTTACTTTGCATAATTCTGTATTTCTTTCAGTGATTGTTCATTCTTCTTTGTTCTTTTTTCTGTATTTTTTACTGACTGGGTTAATTTGAAATTCTTGTCTTCAAGCTCTGAATGTATTTCTTCTGCTTAGCCTAGTCTGTTGTTGAAGCTTTCTGCTGTATTTTGCACTTCCTTACATGACTCTTTCATTTCTTTAAATTCTGTTACATCTTTTCAAATGTTATCTATCTGTCTAGTGAATTTTTCATTCATGTCCTGAATTGTTTTTTGGTTTTTTTTTTTTTTTTTTTTTTTGGTTTCTTTGAGATGTTTCTCTGTCATCTCCTTAATTCCATTCATCTTACTTGCCATTCATAATCTGAATTCCACATCTGTTATTTCAACACTTTCCTTTTGGTTGGAGCTCATAACTGTAGAGCTATTGAGATCCATTAGGGGTAGCAAGACAGTCTGCTTTTTCATGTTGCTGGAGTTTTTATGTGGGTGCTTCCTCTTCTGGGGCTGCTTCTCTCAGCTCAAAACAGACAGCAGACATGGTACACCTATTCTCCTCTGCTGATACCTCTGTTGTTCAGTGAAGATAGGGTTGGGTTCCTGGATTGCATGCTTGGATCCTGCTCTGGAAGCTTGACCAGACAGGAGAGGCAGATGCACAGTGAGCCTTCAATGCTGTTGGTCTCCTGCATCTTTTCTGTTCTCCTGTGTTTGTCACTTGGCTGCTGTGACAGGGCCAGCTCCTGGTACTATGTGCACACACAGGGTAGAGTTGGCCAACAGAACAAGGTATATATGGGGGATAGAGGAGGTCCACTGGGCATAGTGCGCACATATGCAGGTCTGGGCAGCCAAGGTGCTATATGCATGGGCTGGGCAAGGTCCACACAGTGTGCAGAACAGGGCGTAGCAGTTACTCAGGGCATAGTGGCCCGGCCCTGCAGGCCCATGCGGCCTGGGGAGGAGTGGCCTCGGGTGCAGAGTGGGCCAGCAGTTCACAGCTCACACATCAGGTGGAGCAGGACCCTCTGACAGATTGGACCTGCAGGGCAGGGCACTTACTCAGGATTGAGCAGGTCCGTGGACTGTGGCACTCACATGCAAGGGTCAGGACAGCTGTGGAGTGGGGCATGCAGGCGGGATGGGGCATGGTGCTGAGGGTGTCTCTGTAGTATGGTGTGGGTCCATGGCATACAGACCACCCAGACCCAAAGGCTATGGTTGTGATGGCTTTTGGCCCACTCAGGGCCTTTCAGGCAGCCAGCAGCAGTGGTGGCAACAGTCCAGTTGCCCTGGCAATGAGCAGTGGGCACCAAGAGCTACAAGCACGTGCTCTACCTGGTCCCCCAGAAAGTGTGGTTGAGCAGAATGGGCCAGCAGGTATAAGCCCTTAGTCTTCTGCTCTACCCAGGAGCCCATAGCAGCAAAAGAGACAGGATGAGATTGCACATGTCATCTGCCCATGGGGTGCACAGGAACACCAGGATTCCCTGCTTCCTCTCTGCCTGGTAGGATTAAAAGGGAGGCTGCTGTCACAGATCTGACCCCTGGGCAATCTGGAGTTGGGATGTTACAGTGGTGCCAGCTGCAGTGCCCAGGGCTCACAAGCTGGCTGTCCCTTCTCTCCAGAGCAATGCAGCTGCACAGCCTCCAGTCAGGTCTCTCACTCTGAGGCCTGCTGCAGTGGAGGGGCCCTCCCAGCACTCCAGTTGCAGTATACTCAGGGGAAACGTGGAGTCTGGGCTTTTCTCCCCTTTCCCTTTTCCTGTGTGGGTGACTTCCCTAATTACCTCCAGTCCTGCGGAGCAGCTTGTCCCACTTTTATTTTCACTTCACTCCCACCTCCTCTCCCTCTGTGGATTCTCATCCATCCAAAGGTGGATATCTATTTACCATTTTCAGTCCCCTCTGTGAGAGCAGCATTGTGCAGGCTGCTTCTAATTTACCATCTTCCTATTTTCTTCCTGTTTTATCTTTCTATATTGAAATTTTTATATAGAAAGTGCTCATATTCACAATTCATGGTTCAGAACACATATTAATTCAAGATAAATAAGCAAAGTTTGGTTTCAAGATTTGTACTGCACCTAAAAGGTAGTTTTATTTTTAAAAGTTTGAAAACACTTTTCTAATTTTTTCCTTCATATTTGACATTTGTGAACGTGCTACTTTTGACCTCTTATATAATACTTCCTTAAAGCAAATTAGACTTTATTCTTACAATGCTCTTTTTTAAATTTTCAGTTAACTGTGTTGTGATTATCATTGTGCTTTGTGGATTATGTCAACTTATTTAAACATTCAGCCAGGTCTTCAAAATCTCTTAGAAGCATTTATTTATTTTATCTTTCAAAAGAGGGTCCTACAAGTTTAATCTTTAAAATAAAATAGGTGTGAACACTATAATTATTTGCAAATTATGTGATAGTCCACCTCAAAAATCCCATGAACTTCAACAGACAAAATGTTGAAATTATTAGCAGTGTTATAAAAGATGCCCCTAATCAAGAATAAAACATTAAAATATAACTTTTCTAATAACCAGTTGGACTATATAATTGAAAAATAATTTTCTTCACGTAAATAAGCAACTCATAGGATTAAACTTGCACATAACAGTGCCTTGCACTTTAGTGGCATTCAATAAATATTAAATGAACAATATTTTTACTTCTAACTCTGTCTTCTCTGCATTTAACCTCCCTAAGGGAGATTCTTGATTGTCCTGTTCATTTTTCTATTCCCAATGCTTAGAATAATTCCAGTGCTTCATAATTATTTCTTGATTGAATAGACTAAATCTGAGGAATTATAAACAAAAACAACAAACTACACAACTTTAATGACAGAAATTTAAAAGAATTAAATAAATAGATTTACCATGTGCTTAGATGGAAAGACTTAATATTGGAAAAGCATTACTCTTGCACATCATTCTACAGAGTAAAAATTATTCCAATTATAACTCCAATGGCACTAGGGGTGGGGAGACCCTACTCTTCAAGATTCTAACTTACATGTAAAAGGGCAATAATTGACATCATATAAATCTTTTGCCAAACTTTTAATACCAGCTCTATCAATCACCATTTCCTGCATGCCATAATTGATTTTATTAGTCTTCACTGTTTCAGGATTTGTGCTGCACTTCCAGGGATGCCATATTCTAGAAAGAAAAAAGAAAAGATAAAACAAAGCTGTAGTAACCATAGCAGGGATAAAAGGCAAATGCTTAGAATTCTTCCCATAGCTAGAGATATGTTACATTAGTACCCTTAGATACAAAGATACTTTGGGTATATGAGAATTTTAAAGCATGCAAATTGCTCTCAAAAATATCAAAAATTTAATAGCAGGAAAAAAGAGGGGCTGGATATTGATTAGATAGCTAGCCATTTCTGCAACACTTTCTAGAGTTTATTATTTTCTTTGAAAAGAGTTGCCAATTTTTATATATTAGTTGTGTGACCAGTCAACTTACAGAATTCTTTATCACTTGTAATATTTTTTTTCACTTGACAATCAGGAATTTTTTTTCTATTTAAATCTTTATACTTCATCTAGAATTTACCTCAATATAAAGTAAAAAGGGATTTTAATGTTTGCCCAATTATTAGTTTAGCTTATCTTAATTTCTATTATTGTTAAAAGCCTCATGTTCTGCATATATTGAAATAATGATATAGGTAACACCTATTAAGCACCTAAGATGCTTTTTTTAGGTGCTTTGCATGAATTATCATTTCTTTATCTCTCACATTATATAAAAAAGGCATAAAAAAGTTAATTTCCATATGTACTACTCCAACTCTGGACACCTTACCTCAGAATTTCTTGTTTTAATTCCTAATAATTTTTCTTCTTACTCATCAAATATAATTATATTTTTTGTTAAATGCAGGTGAGTTCAATCCTAATTGATACTAAAATATACAGGAAGAAAAATATCTCAACACAATAGCAACAGATAATAAAATATGGGGGAATAAACTTATAAAGAAATGTGCAGAATTTTCATGAATAAAAGTGAACCAAAATAAGAGTTGCATAAATAGAAGATATATTTTATTCTTGATTAAAAGGCTCAATCTTATTAAAATGTGAATTCTCTGTATCTATCTTTAAATTCACTTTGATTCCAATACCCAGGAGAAAAATATTAACATAACATGAAATATTCAAAATGTTAAAGAGCAATAAACTGTATAATTTTAAAGTTGGAAATAAGGAAGTAATGGAAAGAATTGCCAGGTATTTGAATGAAATGTTTCAGTATTATAAAAAAATTACTTTCCCCTAAATTATTCTACAAATTAAAAATAACTCCTGTCAAGACCCCCAAAGAATCCTAGCACTCTGGGAGGTCGAGGCAGGCGGATTGCTCAAGGTCAGGAGTTTGAAACAAGCCTGAGCAAGAGCGAGACCCCGTCTCTACTAAAAATAGAAAGAAATTGATTGGCCAACTAAAATATATATATATACACACACACACATATAAATTAGCCGGGCATGGTGGTGCATGCCTATAGTCCCAGCTACTTGAAAGGCTGAGGCAGAAGGATTGCTTGAGCCCAGGAGTGTGAGGTTGCTGTGAGCTAGGCTAATGCCACGGCACTTTAGCCCAGGCAACACAGTGAGACTGTGTCTCAAAAAACAAAACAAAACAAAGATCCCCGAAGAAGACTTGAATAAATGAAGACATGCTGTATTCTTTCATAGAAAAACTTGATGAAATTAAAATGGCAATTTTAATGCAACACTAATAAAAATAGCACCGTAGTTTTTAACTAGACAACATAAAAGATTGCACAGAAAAATATAAATATAACAAAACAAAGACTATTCTATTATATTTTAAATTTGATTATTAAGCGTATTTATTTAAAACAGGTTGACACTGAAAAATAACTATACAAAACAATGGAATAGAACAGAGTCAAGGAAAAAACCACAAAGACATCTAAATAATTTTTAAGGTGGATCAATTATTTAAATATAGAAATATTAAACCACTAAAGTACTAGAAGAAAACTTGGGGAAACTTGCCTATTTTTATTTCACATGTTATATATGTAATCTTAAATTGAGAAGATTTCCTAAATAAGGTACAGAATTCAGAAGTTATTAATATAGATTGATAAGTTTAAAAACATATCATTTCTACATGGCAGATAAATCTATAAGTGAATTTGAAAGGCAATACATATAACAAGTGCTACTTTTAATATAGAGAGAGCTTATAAATAAAAAAAGAAATATTCATACCCTGTTGAAAAATTGTCAAACATGAAAATAAAGAAATATATATAGATTTTAAGGAATAAGTTCCTCAGACACTCATAAAAGTAAGTTCAAATAAAAAAATACAGTGAGATATTATTTTTATCCATCATCCTGACAAAGATCAAAAGGATAATAATATGCTACTTTTACAAGAATGCAGGGAACTAACACTGTCATATTGTTAATATGAATGTACATTTTTGCCACCTTTTGGGAAAGGAAAATTTTTTGGAAGATTCACTCTCAAAATTACTCAAAGGCTGTGTATGTGAATAGTCATTTCAGTACTATTGACAGTGATTAAAAACTGGAAACAATGCAAAGGTCCTGCAAGAGGGAATTGGCATTAGACATTGAGCTATATCCTACCTAAGGTAATACAATGTAGCTATTTTTAAAAATGAGGTGACTCTCCAAGATACATATTTTTTAAGTGAGGTGCAGAACAATTTTTAAGCTGTGCTATTTAGAAAGAAAAGTTGGGATACATACATACATTCATACCTGGATACATACACAGACTATCCTTGAAAGGAATGAAAGAAACTGAAAACAGTGGGATGCCTCTGAGGTATAGGTGTATGTGGTCAAAGACAGGAAAGAAAGTGGAACCTGCACTTGGGTGATTGATATGTAACTATAAGTACATACCTATATAAAAATATACATATACACACACAAATATATACATATGTGTTTATGTATTTACATATATGCAAATATATCCATAAATAAAAATTATTAAAAGATTAATACTGTTACATTAAGAACACGTTAAAAACAATTATCTCTAGATGATAAAATTAAAAATTTGGGGTATCTTTTTCTGCCATGGGTATTTGTTTTGTTTTTCACTGAACATTTAATAAGGGAAATGTGGGGGTTTTCAGTGCTGTCTTTAATAGGAAGGATTTATTTTAAGGATGAATCTGGAATTTTATACTTCTATTGTCTAGTATACTATTGCTGGTGTTCATTGAAATACCATTATAGACCTCTAGAATTAGGACCTTCACCTTAAAAACAAGAATGATTATGGGAATTTGAGAAGCATTTTCTTAAATAGACCCCTTTACCCTCCACAGAAATGAGAAAAAGTGTCAAGGAGATGGTGGGGCATACAATTTTCTGTAGACCTTGTTTTTTTGACATATAGTCCTAAATTGTTCTGTTTCCATCACCGTGCCTCTTATGCTATTACACTTTGCAGGTTCAGAGTATTATATTTTGTTTGTTTGCATAACACTTTAAAGAACTTCTAGATAGTATTAATAGCAAATGAGTAAGATTAAAGAAATGATTTCAAGTTTAAACTATGGCAATAGGATACAACAAACAAGAAAAATGTGCATGGTTTCCAAATTAGTAACCCCGTGCATGGTAACCCATCCAGAAAGTGATAAAGTTAAAACTAAAACAAACAATGATATTTATTATAGTTTTTTTGTCACTAGGAAAAAATTTTTCAAGCAAACCCAAATTATCCAGTAATACGGTAGTGATATAGCAAATAATAGTCACAAGTTGTCTAACAACAGAGATGCATTCTGAGAAATGCATTTAAAAGTTTATAAAGTAAAAAAGTTAAACAGTAACCTAAGGTTAATTTATTAGTGAAGAATTTGTTTTTTTTACAAATTTAATGTAGTCTACATGTATAGACTTTATAAAGTCTACAGTAGTGCACAGTAATGTCCCAGGCCTTCACATTCACTCACCACTCACCACTCACTGAGTCACCCGGAATAACTTCCAGTCCTGCAAGCTCCATTCATGGTAAGAGCCCTATACAGGTGTACCACTTTTTATCTTTTATCCCATATTTTTACTGTGTCTTTTCTATGTTTAGATACACAAATATTTACCACTGTGTTATAATTGTCTATAGTATTGAGCATGGTAACATGCCATTTGGGTTCATAGCCTGCTACTCTTGTGTACAAAGCTCTATGTTTAACCTTAAAGTGTTTGCAAGGGAGTCTGTGACAACATCCTTTGCTCTCAAGAAGTTTATAACTACTGTGATCATTTATACCTTCTTTTTATTCTTTAAGAAAGTTTTGACTGGCTGCCAAGTTATAGCTAGACATTGGGAATTCAGTGATGATCAGGCTACTCCTTATTCTTTCCCTCGAGGAGATCATAGTTCAGCGGAGGAGTAACCAGTAACTAGTTCATCATAATGCATTGTGAGGTTCTGTAATAGGCGCATGCTTAAAGTGCTGTGGGAGCGAATGGGAGGGCCACATATACTGGGAAAGGGATCTTGTGGAGGATATGTAATCTGAATGTGCGGATGCAAAGTTAGTAAAGACTGGAGGTGAGAAAGAACATGGTACAGCGGGAAGCTATCACAGGTACTATAGAAATCCAGGCATGGAAATTGAGAAATGAGGTTGGAAAGTTACAGCAGGACTACTTTATGAAGGATCTCATACACCAAGTTGAGAACTTGAAACTTTATTCCGCTGGCCAGGTTAATCGGCCAACAGAATAAGTTAGGAGTGACTAGGTGGGGACAGAATATAGGGGAATGAGCTAATAAGAAGTGCTGAGCAAAAATGGGTTCCCAGGAGTGGAACTGGTAAGAGTAAACAGAGTGCCATTCCTAAAAGGTAAGACTGAAGACAACTGGTAAAATGGGAATTTGGGGAACTAGACAAAAGAGTCACTCTTAAGAATTTTAACACTATGAATAAGTGACCAGATACTGAATCACAGGGGACCAAGACTGGGTTTTTAAAAAATGTGATGTATCTTCAAATGTCACAAGGAGCTGAAATTGGGAAGAGAATCAGAGATGACCAGACAGCAAGGAAGGACTGGAATTGGAATATTGAGACTTCTGTAAGGGGAAGTTATATTGTTTTCCCGATCTCTGTACAAATATTATTTACTGAAACTTCATTCAGAAGAATGGTGCGTCATATTCTTAATCTGTACAATCAAAGGAAAGGAAGCATTTTGATGGAGAATTAAGTGTGGCTGTTGTCAAACCAGGGCCCTTTGCCCCTCACCTGCAGCAGGTGCTGAGTCTCTGCATTCATGCGGCTGCACCGTGTCCTTCTGAAGTGCTGTTATTTGTAGCAGTTACTGAGCAGATCATTAGGCAAACAAAGACCATTTATATCCTTGCACTGAAGCCCAGAGGAGCTGATGTGCTGATGTAAGAGCTGGCCGTTCATGTGCCACTGACACACAAGCCTCCTAGTCCATAAACCTGAAATCCCCTGGAATAGAGACAACATTTTCTAAGTAACTGAATTTCCAGTTTTTATGAGAAAGAGAAATGCTGAAGCTTGATTCCTGAAACTTTTTCATATAATATTACATATTTGGTAAAATTTCTTTGTTGTATATATATATGTGTATCAATCTGGTTTCCCTACTGCTCACATAAACTAAGGATCAAAGAGAGGGTTAAAAATAAATTATACGATTAGAGATATGAAGACTTGGAAAAAATCATATGATTTACTAAATATACATGTAAGGACAATTTCCCCCAACCCCCTGTTGGGTATATATGGGACATTTTGTTTTGTTTTACTTTGTTATTCTTGGTAAATATATGATGTGGGAATTAGTCTATGGAATAAAATATGACAAATAGTGATTTATAGTCATATTCAGTTCATTTATTTGATGAATCTTTATTGAACCCTTGTTGTGTTTAAGAAAATATACCAGCTTATGGTAAAAGCAAAAAAGCCTAAGCTTAGGACACCTGCACAACCTGGACTCCACAGTTGGACCTGAGTCTTTTTGAGTCTTTTCATCTGTACAATAAGAATCTTTTTAACTACTACAGTACTACAGCCCTAAATAGCTTATTGTCCAGTGGGACAGATAGACATGAATCAACTAATCAGAAGACGACCAGTGAAATTACAACTATATTAAGTGCAAAGAAAAGAAGGCAGGTGATGTAACAAGAGCATATAAATTGTTGTTTTATTTTTATTTTTAAAACCTGGTTATTAAAAAAAAACCTGGTTATTAAAATCAAGGGAGGCTTTTGTGAGGAAGAGATGCTTGGACTAAACAATGAGCTGTCCCTGTTTTGTTTGGTTGTTTTTGTATGTGAAACAACATATTCTGTAGAAAAGAAATCTGGACTAAAAATCAGGAAACATAGCTTTTAGTGCCAGGATATTACTTGGTGAGAATTTCAGTTATTGAACTATAAATTTCTCATACATAAAATCGAGCAAATAATACGTGTGTCACCCGTCTCATCATGAGGCAAAATATGTGAAAGCATTTGAATGTTTCAAAATGGATGAACTGATGTCATCATTGGCATAAATTTTAGGATGAATTTTTTTTAATGTATGAAAACTTTATGTCATTTTTATAGCTTAAAATTTCATTAAGTAAGTATATGTTATATTGGAGATTCTAGCTGTCTTAAAATATATAAGTTTCTAGTGAGTAAAGTTGACAAATATTAGTTATCAGAAGTGATATGAAGCCTGAAAAATATGACAAACTTTAATCAAGGCTGGGAAGTAAATTTCAATAAAAATTTAAAATACTGCTCATTTTCCTCACTATCTTGGCTTTCATTTAAACAATTCTGTTTCTCATAGTGAGAAATTTGGTTCTTATATTCTTTTTAGAACATATACATAAAGTTTGAATATTGTGAATTTTTCCATAAGTTAAATTTTTGTAAAAATAATTTTTTTTTAAATCAGTCTGTTCTATAATTAGTTTTTTTTTTTTTAATTGGGGGAAAACTACAAAGCATTTACAGTACGATGTTTACAGTCACAATTTGTAGTGAGCTGATTTCCCAAAATATATTACCACTCAAGTTGACTTATCTTGTTACATTCAAAAATCTACTCTGTCTATGGAAAATAATTTTTTATGAATATATCACCTCTTTCAGCTTATCACTTATTTCTAAGAAAAAATAATTGATATAACAACT
>CAUYRT010108071.1:0-25209 GCA_963574885.1 Lepilemur ruficaudatus
GCTGAGGCAGGAGGATCACTTGAGCCCAGGAGTTTGAGGTTGCTGTGAGCTAGGCTGATGCCACGGCACTCTACAGCCCAGGCAACAGAGTGAGACTCTGTCTCAAAAAAAAAAAAAAAAACAAATAAAAAAAAAAAAAAGCAATTCTGAGTATGGAATTTGGCATGTTTCATTCCAAAGAAATAAGAATTAAGATTACTTATCACAACGAGAAGAAGCACAGAGATTCAATATACTTAAATTACATAGTAACATGTAATTATAAACTCAAATTTGTGATTAAAACCACCAAAAGAAAATCAAATGTCAAATTTGATAGTAACGTTAACTGGTTTCAGTGTAAAAATTACTATTTATATAGTAAAATTATTAATATTGTAAAATCAATGCAAATATCTCACCCTTACAAGATCAGAGTCTTCTCTCTTGTCACTTTTTTTCCCCGGCAAAGGTGAAGACATTGTGTAATCTTCATTTTCACTGTGATCCATTTCAGAACTATCAAGCCTTTCAATATAGACATTTATAATTGTTACTACTATCAAATAACTTTAAAAGCTCTTTCTGTTCCCTAGTGTAGCTTTATGGGGAAAAGTTTCATTCTTTTAAAAAATTAATCAGTTTCATTCTATGATATTTAGCACCAAATCAATAAGCAGTGAAGCTCATTTAATTTAGTATAGTGGGGAAATTTTAAAAAAACACATAATAGGTTTTTTCATAAGTCTTTTTAAAACTGAAATTCTATTTGGAGGGAACATAGAGCAAATTAAAACTTTTTTTGTTGGTAAGTTAGACTGGTCCACACTGCAACCTGCCCTATCCCCATTCTACTTTTTCTTCACTCTGTATGTAGCACGTAACACCCTCTAACACACCATAGTTGTTACATTTATTATTTACTGACTACCTTTCCTTACTAGAATGTAAGCATGAATCTTTTGTCAATTTTACTTACCAATGTATACTATGCACTTGAATCAGTGCCAAGCATAGAGTAGGCACCCAATATATACTTGTTAAATGAATTAACAGCACACGCTCTTATGCACTGGTATAAAGGTCCAGGTTTTTGTCCTGGGTGGTTTCATCTTTATCTGGTTCTTAAAACCATTTATACATTGCTGAACCCTAAATCTCAATCTCTGGTCCACCATCCTAAGTTCTAAACTCACATATCCAATTGTCTACTCAACACTTCAGGTAAAATTCTAGCAAGCACCTGAACTTTAACACAGTCAAAAGTTATCTGGACACTCCTCTTTTTTCCCCACCACCCCCAAACAGACACATATAAACACACAGCCTATGGCTCCTCAAGGCTTCTATTTCTCAGTAAATGGCACCACCATCTATCCATTTTTTCAGGTAAAAGACCCAGGATGCATCTTTAAATCCTCCCTTTCCCTTAATATTGACATCCAATCCATCAGGAAGACCATTTGGATCTAACATCAAAATAAAACCAAAATTTGACTATTTACCATCTTCTTCCCTCTTTATTCCTTCCCTAGATTACTATTAACTAACTCCTAACTGGTTTTTCTATCTCAACTCTAGCTCCTCTATAGTACATTCTACATAAATTGTCCAGGAAATTTCTTTAAAAGCACAAATTACATCCCCAGACTCTGTGACAGTATCTTCCAGTTGCATTTAAAATCAAATCCAAATTCTTACCATGATTCACAATGTCCAAACATAACCTGGCTACCTCTCAACTTCCTCTCTTACCATTTTTCCTTCATTCCTACTCTCCAAGCAAACTGGTCTCTCAAACATACCTAGCTCATTCCAAAAGAAAGAGTCCTACTGAACAGATGGAATTCAGAGGGAAAAAAGTAACAGAGATTGGTCAAAGGTTGAAAGGACATTTAAAGAATATTGAAAAAGTACAGGAGGAAAATTAAGACACATTTATGTTGAGTAACAATGGGAAATAAGGAAAGGATGAAACTACAATTATCTTGAAAGCAAACAAGGAAGCCAATTAAGATTTCAGAATAACGAAATAACATGACAACATTAGCATTTTTAAAAGATTATTTAACAGTGATACAACATAACATTGTTAGAGGAATAAAAAGGGAAATAGTCAAATACTACAATAATTAAAAAAAGGAAATGAACTAAATGATGACAATAAAGAGAGAAATACAAAACACTGTATAGAAAAAAAATTGGCAAAACTTAGCAACTGAACAAATATAGATGGAGGAAGAGACAAGATAATTTTGAGACTCTCAGCCTAGATTGCTGGGTAAATTAGATCACCTTTGATTGTAATAGGAATTCAAGGAGAAAACCTAGTAATTTAAAAAACAAGTTGATGGAAATGCTTTTGGTCATGTTACATATGAGACTATCTGCTAGAAAATGTCCAACTGATACAGCTGAAGGGTCACTTAGGTATTAGCTACTAAAGTTACGATTAATACAGGAATTAAAATAAAAGTTACAGATGTAATTTTCTCTTCTATTTCTATATATCATCCAAAATTTATTCAAAACAAGGAAATTCGTAAGATATTTTAGAATGTCTCCTCCTTTCTTTACTGATTGGTTATGCCCTATGCAAAAGATAGCAGTCTTTCCTAATAAACTTGGCAAACCCCCAAATAGTGGCAGTTGAGCCCCATACGATACCCTGCTAACAAACGGTGTCCTAAGCACTTATGTTAAAAATCAGTGAAAGGGTGAATTATTTTTTCTATTATTCCTTAAAAAGAAAAGAATTATTTTTAAAACCATTTAAACAAACAAGAGTTTATAAATGTACATGGTAGAAAAATATTCAAACTATACCAAAAAGTATAAAATAATCTCCTATAACCTATCCTGAGTTATCATAAACACTGGTAAGATTTTGTATATTCTTCAAAAAACTTTCTATGCATATATAAAAAATGTGAATATAATAAATCCGTTTTCAAAACTTAAAGATATCATAATACTATTTTACACACTTTGCCTTTATCACTCAATAATGTGTTATGGAAACTCTTCTACACTGACTCAGATCTCATCATTTTTAATGACTAGGTTTTCCACTGTATGTGTATTCCACAATGTAAGAGTTTTACAATTGCTAGACACTGAGGTTAGAACTAGTTCATGTGTACTAACACAGATTACCCCAAGAAGCTAAAGTATGAAAGGCTAAGACTGTGTACCCATCCAAAACGAGCAAGCAAATAAACATGAACTTGTTACTACCAATGTTAAATGGGAAAGTTCTGTGTTCATTTCCATTCTCTGACATGAAATGTTTTGGTTTATGTTATTTTAGATCTCATAGCCTTGCCGGAATCCTAAATGCAAAGTGTGATACTTCAATACTTACCTCCCTTTTATTCTTCCAGGAGAGCTTGGATTTGAGCTGCTACTTGCATTGCTTACAGTTTCCATTCGTGATGATTTGGTCTGAGACTGTTTGCCTGCTGACGAAAGTGGCTTATTAACAGCTCCTAGAACATTGGTTGTTTTAGGCTGAAATGAGAAATGTACATCTCTTTCTATTTGGAAACCATAATTAACATCTCTATCAAGGTATTCACATACAAATCATAAAAAATATCCCAATCCTTAAGCAAAATAAGAATTATAAATTGAACATCACTTGAACAAATTAAAAACTATATACGTAGTATAACAGTTGAGTTTCTTATTGATTTGGACGAAAAGGCTTACACAGAAGGTGAGAACAAATATAATGTATAGTCAACAATGAAAACAGGTAATCAAACTCTTGCTACAGAAGGACATAAAATGATGCTTTCCTATTTTAAGATTTTTATCTTGATATTAGGATAAGAAGTCTAAGGATCAAGGTCTCCTTGGGCTTTAATATAAGCCCAAAAGTAAGTTTGTGTATCTCAGCTTACATCTATCTAGTAAATATAATTATTTCTTACTAGTAAATGGAAGATAGCTAAATAATTATATTTTCTACCTCGAGATACACATATTTTTGAAGAAATACATAACATTTCTTCAAATATGCCAATATTCACACTAAAATAAACTACCACATAAAAATTAAAATGATTCTCAAAACGTACTTTTCCAGGAGTGAAAAACGATTTCATTTCTGGAGGCAGATAATTTTTGGTGTTACTGAAATTCTATAAGCAAGGGAAAAAGAAGTAGTCAGTGAATGTTAAAACACTGTATCTATGAGGTGGTTCAAAAGCCAACAAAGTATAGAGCAGTTTTTTGTTTTAAAGTACACCATAATAAAGTACATATTTATTTAAACTAAATGAGTGTAAACACAAAATTTCAGTCACTCATTTTAACTGCTTTCATAAGCTTAAACTAACCTCCTACCAACTCCAATGTTAAGAAAACACATTCGAGTGCTAACATGCTAGCACTCTGAGAGCACATCAGAAAATACGTGCTTCTGTAATAAAACCCTCCAGGGAAAGAGACGACATATACTCCTGTTATCTTGCTCAAACAAAGGTGAATGCTTAAAAACAGACAGCCATCTTAGCTACTGAGTAAACCCACAAGGCTGTTCCAAATCCTATACACTGGTAAGACTGTAATTGGCATTTTGCTTCAAAAACCAGAAGAGGATGGGGTGGTGGTTTCCAGACTCTGTTACTCAATGTGCTCAGAAAACTTAATGAGGTATTAGATAAATTATGAGGGAGTAAGAAGGACTGTGGAAAATATCTTTTATATCTTATACAACACTTGAGTTTTTTGGAGAGTAGTTTGGGAACACTCTTACAGTATTTCTACAGTCTTGGGCCTATTCCAGTGTCCATTCTAAACTTGTTTTCTCATACCAATTTTATATCCCATCAAGGACTTTTAACTTCAAACTGTATCTCTATCAGCATTCTCCTTCCCATTTTGGACAATGGCCATTAATCCACAAATCCACATGTTTTAATCAGATTTTTAGTTGTGCCTTCAGACTGGCTTAAAACTGAACATAAACACTACTAAATCATCCTAACTAATCTCTGAACCTTATTTGTGTTCTCCAGTTTGGCCCATATTTTGGTCTTGAACTGCATTTTTAAAACTCATGGCAATCCTTCCAGGTCAACAGTAGTGGGCCAGCTCTTGATACTGATACTTCCTCATCTTCCCAAAACCTAGTGCTGAGAATGCATTTTATTTCAGCTTACACAAATTCTAAAGCAACTACCTTGTCAGGTTGAGTGAAAAAACGAGCTGGTAGGACTGGGTCTTTAGGAGATTCCAAACTGTATGTGGTGCTCTTTGACATGATGATATTCATGGCAACATCACACACGGTGTACAGTTTCTGCAATGGTATTTGTTAAAAATTAGGTACTTAAGTTGGCATCCTACACTCTGTAAATTAGGAGTAATTCTAGAACATGTATCCAGTCTAAATAGTAAACTAATGAAAGCAATAGTCAGTGTAAGCATTTCAGCTTACACTATTGTTTTCATTAGTTGCTACTAATAAAATTACTAACTCTATATTAGTAATTCTAATTACTACTAATAGAAATACTAATAGAAAAAATTATTTAACATTGTTTATAAATACTACATTCACTTCACACCCTATACCCAAATGTTTAAATCAACATGGAACCATAATTATTTACAAAGAACTACATACTTCATTCATTTTTGCATCATCTGGTCCTTGGGCATCTTTTGTTTGTTTAATATTTTCTACCATCTTTCTGATAAACGCATGACTGTTATTTTCATTTTTAGCCATTAATATTTCCAGAACAAACCAAAGACATCTAAAAAAACAAGAAAAAATAAACACAGAAGAAAAATAACCTTTGTTAAATACAAACTAATTCTAAATATAAATACAATGAATCTAGATTATAACTCTAAGAGAAAAAAATTTAAAATAAACAGCTACAAATCAGCAGGGAAAAAGGATATGTCATACATACATATAACAACACATTAGCAATGCAGATATAAGCTTATAAGACCCTTCTCAAAGTCTCATTAAATTTTCCAAGGAAGCAGGTTAAAAAAGAAACATAAACGGTGGGAAGAATGAAGTCATCTTCACTCCTGGCTATGACAGGAAGTGAAGACGGCCTAAGAGAACAGTTGGGCAATGAATCAAGTGAGGCCATGGATATGCAAGACTGACTGCAATCCTCATGGGAAGTCTTCAAGAGAATATAACCACTGTATTAAATAGCTAAGAATTTTCATCAATAGAGAGAAAAAAGTCATAGTTGACAACTACACATGCTATCTTTGCTTAATGAGGGAAAAATTAAAAAGTTTGAGTAGTATAGTTTTAAAGTTAATTACATAAAATTCTATTCAATAAAAATGAAAAGTGCTTTGTCTATGTATTACGTAGACAGAAACAGACAGGGTTATAGTTGATACATAGAGGAGAAAAGTAACTGGAGAAGGAAGAGAAAGAAATGTGAAACAAGGGATTATCCTAGAACAGAAAAAACCACCTTTAAAATTTCAAGTACAGGATATGTTCTTCTAGAGTGGCTCTCTGATAGATGGAGACTACTCATGACTATATTGGGGCAATTTAGAAATATAGCCAAAAATGTCTAGTAAATTCTAAAAGATATATTCTCTATTTTAAAACACCAATGTTCTCTGATAGAGAGAGGTGGCTAAAAGTTTTTATTAGTTATAATCACTCTAACACAGAACTCATTTTGGGAGAACTAATTGCTTTATTTTTTTTTTTAATGGAAACTGTGGCAAAAAAGAGTAATTGCTTTTTCCTTTGTCATGAGAACTAATCAGTAATTTGACTTTATTCTCCTGCGGTATCTCAAATATTTAACTGGAAAATATTTCTACAAATTAAGAAAGTAAGAATTATTTTCCTTTAGTAGGAAGCTAAAGGCATAATAAATTAATTGATTCAAAACCACCAAGGTCATCTTTTATTGTAACAGAAAGAGGACTAATGCTTACTGTATTCTCCTATTCCACACCATGACATGTATAGTGTTTTCAGCGTTTCAACAACAATCTTTGAAAGGATTACAAATGTCATAAACTCTAATTAGAGAATCACCAATAAAGTCTTAAGTGGGAGAAGTTTCCTAGTTATGAACTTGGCCCATTATTAAATTAGACCATTCTCTATTCCTATGGAGGAAGACAGTTACGGCAAAGAAAAATGTGCTTACTACACACATAGGTAAAGGAGATTATTAACTTAATTCACATAAAAATCTACACAGTTTCAGAAGAGGAAAAGATAAAAAATGAAATGGAAACTTTTAATTGATTATTTCAATAGAAAAGAAACATCAGACTAGTAGAGAAATAGACCTAAAGTACAGTAATTATGCTTAATTAAGTCTTGGAAAATTATTAAATACATTAAAAAATGTAACATGAAGAGATGGTATAAAAAAGACAAATAAGGGAGCAAATAAAGGAAAGACCCTTAAATACCTAAGAAATGAACTACATCCACAAACTAATTATAATTGAGATCCCATTATCAACATTAAGGGGGGAAAAAAACAACTTTCAGAAAATATGAAAATGGGATGGAAAAACTCTTACTCTTTAACATCTTTAAGTTGTTCAATATCCTGTACTTTGACATAATCTGGGTCATGTGCCAAAAGGTGAATTGTATATGGAACAACATACTCTGGTAGAAGAGATAATAATTTTTCTGAAAAAGAAAAAAAAAAAAGAAAAGAAAAGAAAAAGAAAAAAACAAAACAAAAACACCCAGGTTAGAAAGCCAAATATTAGACACTCTCTCTTTCATACTGTATTTCCTGTATCCCAAGAGTTAATCAGAGCATGGCTACAAGAAAAATATACTGAAATACCATGTTAAGGTTCATGATAAATTATACAGTTTATTCATTCATCCATCATGTCCATTACTGAAATGTCTACTAAATACACCATGGGCTAAGGCTACAAAGGCAAATATTTCAGTTTTAAAATGCATATGGAAAAAGTGACCCAAATAAACTATATTCATGATTGAGAGACATAAGATCTATTTTTTCTGTTATCATGAGCAATCCTATGTTTAACATTCTCTTTGTAAGCTGCTGAGCAAAATGAAAAACTTAAAGTAAATCTTTCAGAGTCAGTATGGCACAAAATCAGGAAGTAATGTTTGATACTATTTGTAACAGAAGAACAGATACAAAGGAATGGACTTGAGAGTTTCTGGGGCATTTTAAATAACCAAAAACATCCTTTTGGTTTAAATTCAAATATTTTTATATGTTGACTGAAATTAGCATATTCTGTTAGAGAGGTCAGAATGGTAACCCTAACTAAGTTTAATAAAGGGTATGTATTTATAACAACACCGGTATTTATATTCTGGACAATTTTCCTTTATATTTCCTATTTTCAAAATAAAAATTTAAATCAAATGTTTAACCTGGTAGATAATATCGTGTGAGTCAATAATGCAACAAATTTTCTTTACTTCTACTGCTGAACTTGCAGAGAATGATCTGTGCGTAACACCATTCATTTCAAGCCAGGCACAAAAGAAAAAAAAAAATAAGGTTCATAATTCAGTGAAATTAAAATTAAATTCCACCAAATATTTATTGAGTGTTTACTATGCTCTAGGCTTATATTGGAACCTAAAAATATAAAGATGAGTAAGATGGGTAAAGAGTTTATACTAAAGCACAAACAGAGACAGAAGCTGTATTTCATGTGAAAGGTACCCTAAAATAAGAATAGCTAACACATACTGAGTACTTCTTTAGGCCACGCATTATGACAGATGCTTTATACATTTAATTTTTCAATTCTCACAACAATCACAGAAATGAGTATAATTATACCAATTTTACAAATAAGGAAACTAAGGCACAGATTAAGTAACCATCCCAAACATAAACACTAAATGGCAGAGGTGGGATGTGACTGCAGAACCATCACCTTTTTCTAAGGGAAGAAAGGAAGATAAAGAAAGAGGGTCACAATGAGCAGTAACACCAAAACTATATTTTAAAGGATTCAGAAGGTGCAAACCCTGCTCCTTGGTTTTTGTTCATTTATCTGTTTGTCTGGAAGGGGCGGGAAATTTCCAGATAGAGTTGACAACAGAGAAAAAAGACGGCTGCACAAATTTAAAGTAATCTAGAATACATGGATCACAGAGTTCATTGTAGGGAACGGATAGAGAGAAAGCATGATAACTCAGACTGAGCATGCTAAGCATTTCAACTTTATCCTATGAGCAATGGAGAATTAACAGGGATTTCAAGCAAGGAAGTGATATGATCTGATCTGTTTTAGAAGGATAATTTTGATAGCCATGTGGCACAGTGGGGGGTGGGTTAGAGGCAGGAGAACACTTACAATAGTGAGGTAGTGTATACAAAAATCCAAGTGAAATATAGCAAGGAAGGAGAGTAGAGGATGTTTAAGACATTTGGAGGAAGAATTAACAGAATTTGATGATGGATGAGAGGGCAAAAAAAGGTATGAACAATGCCTCTGATTTCTGCCTTGGATAAGTGGATGGATTTTAATGCTGTTTGTTAAACAAGTCATAGAAGTCATGAGGAATACCAATGAACCTCGATGGGGTAAAGTGAGCAGATGAAAAGTAAACATGCAAGCACTGATATTAATGTCAGCTACAGATGAGGAAAAAAACAGCAAAGATCAAAGACTTGTACTTTTTTTAAACTAAAAGACAGTACTTGGATAATCTGTATAAACATACAAATTTTACTACTCTATTAAAAGTACCTCCAATGTCACTATTTTCCTTGGCCATTTATTCATTTACATAAAGAGACACAGGTTGCTATTTAAATACTCATACATTTATATTTTTAAAATGATCTAAACTGAATGAAACAGTTACTGAAAAATGGTAACTTCTTAATGAGTGCCAATTAGAATGTAATAAATAATAGTATATCATTTTGTATTCTATAAAACTGCAATTGTCAGGTTGAAAAGTATACTTTTCATTTTCCTATATGCTTACCACTAACAGCTGCATGCTGCTTCAGATACTCGCGTCTTACATTTATATTTTTCACCAAGCATTGTCTAGCATGAGCTCTTCTCTCTTTTACAGGATCTTTTGCGCAAAGTGCACAGATTGCCATATACTCAAGTGGAAGCCGTAAGCGGGAAAGGCCTTTGTGAAGTTTCTGAGCAAACACTTGTCTTACTTGATAGCATTCATCCTGCAAAGACATAATTATTCCAGATATTATCTACATGGCAGCAAAAAGTAACAACTTCAAATATGAAATCGGCTATATCAAGTAAAGAGAAAGGTAAACAGCAGCAAGTTAATCTACAATCATTGCTTCACTGCTTACAAGAGTGAGATGCTGTGACTCAAGTTAATTTCAAAGCTGCAGTATTCACCTAGGCCCTAATAACTACCAGTTACATGTGCAAGAAAATAAATGTACTTTTAAAACAGAAAATACCGGTAAACATACAACCCTCCCAATTTAAATAAGCTACTGGGTCATTAAATACAAAATGTCTGATTTCAAATCAAAAGTATAGTTTATTATATCTCAAACAAGCAGCAGTACAATTAATCAAAGTATGTGCCTAAACTATTGACACAATTTTGCCATCTTAACAGTAGCTCATTTATGCCAGCAGCAAAAAAGCCTAAAACTTGAGTGGTGATGAAACTGCGAAAGGCGTTTTGCACAGCTTGTTGAAAACTGAGTATTTTCCCTTGCAAGATGTGGTCCAAAGCCTGGAAGAAGTGATAGTCAGGTGGTTCAAAGTCTGGTGAATATAACAGATGACAGAGAGTTTCCAAGTCCAGCTTCTGTAGTTTGAGCAGCGTAGTTTTTTTGCAACAGGCAGTCTTGCAAGAGGATTGGCCTATCTCTACTGACCAATGTTGGCTGCGTAATGGCTAGCATCATTTCATCCAATTGGTTACAGCAGACATCACTGTAATCAACTGGTCAGGTTTCATGAAGCTGTAGTGGATAATACCAGCGCTAGACCACCAAACAGACACCATTAGCTTTTTTTAATGACTATTTGGTTTTGGACTGTGTTTCAGCAATTCATCTTTATCCAATCATTGTGCTGAATGCTTGCACTTGTCAAAAAGAATCCATTTTTTCATCACACTTAACAATATGGTGTACCTTTATGTGGTGACAGCAAAGAAAGGCAAGCTTTGACACAATTTCCCTTCTGATGCTTGTTTAATTCATGCAGAACCCATCTATCCAGCTTCTTTTTTAACCTTGCCCATTTTTTTCAAATGGTCCAATATTGTAGAAATAGTCAAACCTTGCTGTTAATTCACTAATCAGTTGAGATGGATTCTCTTCCACTACAGCTTTCAGCTCATCATTATCCACCTTGGTCTCAGGTTGCATATGTAGCTCATTTTCAAGATTAAAATCACTAGAATGGAACTTCTCAAACCATCGACATACTATGTGTAGCCACATCCTTCCATTTGTATTTTGAGGTGTAGGCACTGCACTGGTTTCATGACAGAACTCATATTCAAAAATAACACAAAATGTCAAAGTGCAATGTCAGAGATATCAACCGTCAAACTTAGTACTTAAGGAAACTGGACATTCCATAATTAATACGCTAATAGAAAAATTAAAGCTTAAATACTACCTCATATATGGCTTTGTCATTACTAAGCAAGATAAAGCTGCTGTCCAATTTATACATTTTTGTTCTATCTGAAAAAAGAGTTTCCTATCTGAAAAAAGTATTCAGAGTAAAGGTATAACTCTAGCTGGGCACAGCGGTGCACACCTGTAGTCCCAGCTACTCAGGAGGCTAAGGGAGACATAGTAAGATATCATCGAAAGAAAGACAAGAAGACAGGGAGAGGAGGGGAGGGGAAAAGAGGGGAGCAGAGAACTCTGAAGTTACCCTCAGAAACACCAAATTACTTTTAGTTCTATAATTAAACCAAGTTATTTATTACCCCTATATCTGCTTACCTCATACTAGTCCTCTCTCCTAAACTCACCCCTACTCTCCTAACTCCTACTCATCCTTAAAAACAGCTCATATATCTGCCAGAAAGCAGTGTGTAATGTGTGTCTTGCATCCACCTCTGTGCTATTTTAGCACTCTGTACATATCTCCAGCAGAGCATTTAGTATATAGCGTTAAAATGATTGGTTTATGTCTGTCTTACCCATTGGTGCTAGTTTCTTGAAGATAAGAACTATTTCTTTATTTATCTTTGTCTCTCTAAGTCTAATATACCTGGCATACAGATGATCAGAATTTTTTCTAAACTACAGTACTCCTCTCTTATCTGCGGGAGATACATGCCAAGACCCCCAATGGATGCTTGAAACTGGGGAGAGTACCTGTACATATACTATGCTTTTTCCTATACATATATATCTATGACAGTCTAAGGACTACCATTCAAACACTTCTAAGTGACATACAAAGACCTTCATGATCACACCTTAACACTCCACCAATTAACACAAGGTGTGATGTGTTTCACATTAATGTAACTTTATTTACACTATTTCTTCTATCTAGAATAATCATGTAGTTTTTTTTCAAAACCTCAGTCATAATATCTTGCCCTTATCTTTAAGTCCTTATTTCGTATATCTCTCATTTAATTTGAATATTATAAGCTTATAATAATATCAAACACCAACTTTTAAAGAAGCAATCTGGCTTTCACAGAAATATTTTTGGTTATCTACCTTCCCATTCAATAAAGTTTAAGTTAACTCACTCCTACCCCAGTATTACTACCATGGGGGAGTGGAGTCTTTATTATACAATTATTTATTATGAAAATATCACTGAATGAGTAAAAATCAACATATCACAAATGTACTCATAAATGAACAGGCCTTTCATTAAAAAATTAATCTAAAATCAATATAACATAAATGTATTCACAAATGAACAGGCCTTTCATTAAAAAATTAATCTCAGCCAGGTGCACTAGCTCACGCCTATAACCCCAGTACTTTGGGAGCCTGAGGAAGGAGGATCATTCGAGGTCAGGAGTTCAAAACCAGCCTGAGCAAGAGCAAGACCCCATCTTTACTAAAATTAGAAAAATTAGCTGGACATAGTGGAACACACCTGTAGTCCTAGCTACTTGGGAAGCTGAAGCAGGAGGATCACATGAGCCCAGGAGTTTGAAGTTGCAGTGACCTATAATAATGCCACTGCACTCTAGTCTGGGCAACACAGTAAGACCATATATATATATTTATATATATATATAAATAACTCTACTCAAATATCCCTGCCCCCTACTTTGATAATATTTTCAACCAAGACCATGTTTTTGTCCCTCTCTCACTAATCATTCAGGATCCAATACAATGCAAATTAATTGCAATCTCAATCGTCATAAATGTAGCAGGTTTTCAGAAAGTCATTAAAGTGATACTGGAGGAGAACTGTCAAATCACAGGCAAGGCAACTAACATATAACTGAAGAAGAGAAAATTGACAGAAATGATGACATATAATAACTTCAACAGAATCATCGGAATAAAGAATTTCAAAAGGTGCTACTTAGTACTGAGGAAGTCTTCAATTTTTTTTACAAAGATTATCTTTTTGACTGTTATAAAATCAAGTAAATAATAGAGTAATATAATTTCACCAGAAAAATGCACTCAAAAAAGAAACAGTTGATACTTTCATGGCTATGGTTATAAAAAAATTATTGGTTAAATGTAAGAAAAAAAGCAGATGGTGTCTACACTACAAAGATCACCCCTCCCCTGCAAGATAAAGTTCTAATCAAAGCTTTTACTCACTACTGGCTATGAAATTAATTTTAAATTAGATTAAATTTAGTCTAATTAATTTACCTTAAGCAAATTCACTTTTAGTAGCCTTTTCTAGTACAAATTATCCTCAGAATTACTTTCAGTATCTTGTAAATAGTTCATTTATACTTTGTGTATCTCATTGCATTGTCAACACTTATCTACATTTTCTGTTCTCCCAATAGGTTGTTAGCTTCTTGAGGGCTGAAGCAATGACTTACTCATCTTTGTATTTCCAGAACCTAGAACAATGTACAGCACATAGCAGTACAGAGTCAATTTTTCATGAACTGAATTTCAAATTCTAAAATACCTAAGCAATTATTAAATTATGTTAAGATTTGTATTATTGAGTTTCTATTCTTCCAAATTTACTTTCTGTTCAAATACATGACAAGGACCTCCCAGATATAACACTGCCCTTCAAGAGCCACAACTTGAAAGAAATAAACCACATGAACATAAGTAACTAAAGCACAATGGAAAGTTTTGTATATATCACAAAACTGTAGATAAAATCCACAGAGAATTAAAACGAGAGAGACTACTTCCAGCTAAAAGAATCCGAGCAAGTTTTGTGAAGAAAATTGTGTTTGAGCCTTGATTTGAGGAAAGAGTTGGGATGAATGTATGAAAATGGGAGGGTGAGAATAAAATTAGAGGCAGTAAAGTACAGGGTACATAAAAGAAAAAGAAAATTGTTCAGCTACACTAAAATTGAGGGTAGGTAAAGGGCAGTGTGCTAAGTAAGATGCATATTTAGGGCCATATATTAGAGGGACTCAAATGCCAGGTTGTGAAATATGTGCAATTGTTTTTATAAGTATGAGCCCCTATTTTTTTGAACAGGGGAATAATCTTATCATAACTATGATTAGGGAAATTTACCCAACAATAAAGAAAGTCTCACAATAGTCTTGAGAACTAGTGATGGTTACAGCAATGAGAATGATTAAGAAAGTATGAATAAAAATGATATAATGGGTATCAAAAGACAAAATTACATGCAACTTTTGCAACAAGGTACAAAGACACGCAAAGAGTCAAATATAAATCATACTTTTAGGTCTAAGAAATGTCATTCAGATTTATTTAACACTTACTGAGGCACTACATGTTGAGAGAGAATAAATTTGGGAGATATTACAAATTCAGTTTTATATTCACAAAACATAAAAGTTTGAAAAATCTGTCCCATTTAAGTGGGACCAGAGACTTGAAAAAAACTTAATGTTGCTAGTACAGCAGCCACTCACATAGATGATGAGGTGGCCAAAGAAGAATGTGTAAGTGTTAAAGGTGATCCTTGACAGATTCTAACAGAATACATGTATTTATAGAAAAAGAAGAAGAGCCAGAAAATGTAGTCAGAGAAGATAAAAATCAAGAGACAGAAACCAAACAAGAGAGTTTCAAGAATAAAGGAGTAATAAGCTGAGTCAAATGATACAGAAAGGGCAATGAAGACTGATAAGATTACTGGACTTTAGGACTTCAATAGGCCATTTTTGGAAACAATGAAGGCAAATATCAAAATATGTGTAGAGAAGAGAGACAAAGATATAGATTACACTTTCTTGAAGTTTGGAAGTTTAAAAACAGGAGACAGACATGATCTAAAGGAATAACAGAAATAGAGAAAAGTTTTGTTTAGAATGGGGTAACCTGACACGCTTGTAAGTTGTGAGAGATGCTAATAACTGACT
This sequence comes from Lepilemur ruficaudatus, assembly GCA_963574885.1. Lineage (NCBI taxonomy): Eukaryota > Metazoa > Chordata > Mammalia > Primates > Lepilemuridae > Lepilemur > Lepilemur ruficaudatus. The sequence continues at coordinate 15,464 of CAUYRT010108071.1, forward strand.
CTTAACCATTAGCACATGTCCCATGGTGAACAGAATTCCAAAGTAATCTTAAAGCTTAGGCCATATGAACTTTCACCTTGGGAATTTGGTGCTTGAGGTGGCAATGTATTAACATAATGCTAGACAAAGTCTCTAAAAGTCAGTAAGTGTGGATACTTTTGCATGTAACATTTAACTAATGGTTGGCACATAATTTGTATACACCGTAAGTTTCAAAGTCCATCTCTTTTTACCTATTTCTACACTTTGTTTTTCTTTTAATTTACACTTCAATAATGATAGTACCAATACTCTAAGAAATATCAATCCAAGAATCTGATAAATCAACAGATTGCAAGTCTTACCAATTAAAAAACATACTTACATAGGTTGCTTTCTTCTAAGATATGTATATATATTTTAAACAATTTTCAGTTTCTTACAAAAGAAAATTATCTACAAAATTAAAAGAGGAAACTAGACCAGGAAAAGTTACGTGCTTCCCAAAATCTCATTGCTCAAAGGGTCTTGTCTGAATAGCAACAAAACTAAAACAAATCATAAACAGGATTTGGAATAGCTGTTTTAAAGAGTGAAGTAACAGAAATTGACAAAATGATTACAATTTAAAAATACACCTATTTTTACATTTAAATTTTAAATTGTGTCTAAGGGTTATAAATAAGCAGCCATTTTTAAATAAGCAGTAGAAGGAACAGGAGAGGGGAAGAGAAGAATTATAGTGATCCCCGAAATAAATTCTTAAGACTACTTGAAAAAGGACAGAAAAATTATATGTAAAATAACCAAAATATAAATGAAAAACTCATATTAGAATTATATTTACTATTATGAAAGTCCTTTTTCTTTAATTTTCTCTCTAAAAACTTCTAAAGTGATACAGTTAAAACATAAAGTTACTCTAAGAAATCCGTAAAACTGGAATATGAATCCGTAAGTGTGGTACCAGTATTCATAATCCGAAAATTTAACTTACTGAGCAATAATGCTAATAAGGAATGCTTTCAACCTGAAATTAGTCTATTCCGTGTCTTCATAAAACTATAAATGTCTACGCATTTTTTTCATTTTAGGAACGACATATGTGCAGTCAATCCTCATTATTCGTGGATTCCATATTAAAAATTTGTCTACTGGCTAAAACTTATTTTTAACACAAAAATAAATACTTGAAGTAATTTCTTGGTCATGTACAAAGGCACAGAGCAGCAAAATAATTGAGTAGCCAGATGTGCACATTCCCAGCTGAAGTCAAAGAAGGTAACACTCTGCCTTCTTGTTTCAGCTCTCATACCGTAAGCAAAGTGTCCTTCTTGCAGTCTATTGAGTATACCACATTTTTCACATTTTTGTGCTTGCTGGCTTATTTGTTGTTTAAAATGGCTCTCAAGCATAGTGACAAAGTGCTGTCCGGTGTTTCAAAGCACAAGAAGGGTGTCATAACAGAAAAAATGCACGTGCTAGATATGAGTTATAGTTCTGCTGACTGTGACCTCAATTTTAATGAAACGGTGTCTTTAAACAGAAACACATAAAACAAGGCTGTGTATTAACTGATTGGCAAAAATGTTTTGATCAGAGGCTTGAAGGAACTTATCCTTGTATTTCCCCTAAAAGCAATTGAAGTATTCCTAATTCAGTGTTTGTAATAATTTTATAGAAAAAAAACTACTGCAAATAGCCAGGTTCAGTGCCTAAAAAATAAATTAAAAGTTAGCCAGGCATGATGGGCACATGCCTGTAGTCCTGGCTATCAGAAGGCTGAGGCAGGAGGATTGCTTGAGCCCAAGTGTTCAAGGCTGCAGTGAGCTACCATCATGCCACTGTACTCCAGCCTACTACTCTACTCCAGCAACAGAGTGAGACCCTATCTTGAACAGAAAAGAAAAGGGGAATGGGAAAGGAAAAGAAGAGAAGAGAACTACCGCAAATAACAAGAATCAACTGTACAATGTTAGCAACCCCAAACTCAAATGACAGTTTTAGAACTCTGAAATGTTTCACATGCACAAATTTTCCAAAAGAAAACATAAGCATTCAAAATTTTGATCTAAATTCATAGTGGATGCTTTTCTTCCTAAAAGTCAAAGCCCATCTAAAGTCATTTTATATTGCCATTTTCCTTACGTTGATAGCTAATGCACATAGCTGATACTGTTCTAATGTGATGATTTCATGGTAACAGGGTTCTTGTGCCAGCTTCACAATAGCACTCCCAGCAGCAAGTCTCAGGCGTGACATATCTGGTTTACTGAAAAATGAGCAAGAATGAATATAGATTAGATTTCTAAATGTTTACATAAAATTCTTCCTACTTTCTATGTCTAATTCTGTAAAAATTCTTCTAGTAAAAAAAATAAAAAGGAGAAAATGCTGTAGTCTGAATGTTTGTGTCCCCCAAAAAATTCATCTAAAAATTCAAACACTAAGGTGACTGTATTAAGGAGGCAATTATGTCATGGGGCTAAAACCTTCATGAACGGGATTAGTACACTTATAAAAGTGGCCTGAGGGAGCTTGTTTGCCACTTCTGCTATTTGAGGACATAGCAAGAAGTCAAAAGTCTACAACCCAGGCAGGAGAGAGCCATCACCAGAAATCAACCATGCTGCATCCTTATCTGGAACTTCCCAGCCTTCAAAACTGTGAGAAATAAATTTCTGTTGTCCACTCTATGGTATTTTGTTATAGCAGCCTGAATGAACTAAGAAAATAATTTAGTGATACTGAACACTATATTATGTTCACTTAGCTTTGGAAGATGGCGTTTAATATTATAAAATTCTTCTCTTAAACATAAGTCTATGCTAGTGTCACTAAAAGTCATTCAACTCTCTAATCTTACACAAAAAAGCTCATAGTCAAGTCTAGTAGAAATCTGTTTGCATGTTTAGTTATTAGGTTTTATGCATTCTACTATACATTTTTTTGGAGATAAGTTTACTTATACATTAGGCATAAAAAATGTCATAACTCACTAGTACCTGAACCACAACTACTGTGCTAAGCACAGAAGAAATACAGGGTGTCCCAAAAGTCATCATACATACGAAAAATGGGAAATTGTAGCTAAATGTACCTTTATTTCCAAAATATTTATTACAAAATTTTATAAACTGTTTCCTTTGTATGGAGACGTTTGGAATACTCTGTATAACGAAAGCAGGTATAGTGGATAAAACATTACTATTCTTAGCTAGGATTGAATTTTTCAAATATTACCAAAAGGCTCCTTTTAAGTTCACAGAAAGAAAACTGCTAAACGAAGCACACTTCATAGAATTCTAGACTACTAAATACATTTAAACAATTTTCCCTAATATAATGTTTTATTACCTGAATTACAGGGATCTTGCATGTAAGGAGGGAAAAGTTGTGTTCCTTAATTAGAACCTCCTTTGTAGCTCTACAGTAAAAGATTATCATTCAACATTCATATAACAAATATATGTCTATCATATATTGCACTAGTGAGGATTTAAAAGAAAAGACAGTCTTAGTTTTCCAAGATCTAACAATCCAGCTGGTTAAAGACTCTTCCTTCACCTTTCTAAGGATTACGTAAAAAATACTGATGAATGCTTGCCAACTTTAGTAAGGTTCTAAAAACTTGCAAGACATGTCTCAAAGGTGCTTTTCAGTTCATCATTAACAATATTCCAAGTATTTATTAATAGGTAAATCATAGTTCTTAGTGCAGAGTGTACATGCCAGTTGTTGGATGTTTTCCCCACAGATATAGACAACAGATGCTTCCTACATATTTGTCCTTAAAATCTCCCATCTAGACAAGAGGTTTCTATTTAATTTAATCCAGTAAGCTCTTCAAAAAAAAACAAACACACACACACAACACATAACATGTAATTATAGTAAACTTTTGGTTTTAGTTTTTAGCTTTATTAAGCAAAAGAAACTTTCCTTCAAGCAAAATCTTACACAAAAGTTTCAGGCAGAAACATACAAAAAAGCAGGATTGCTATTTAAGCAAAGGACAGAACCCCACCCCCATTCCCAAGGCTCCATCTATTTTGTTTCTACCAGAAATAATTCTTACTCTAGGCAGCCCCTAAATGTTCCTGAAGGTCACATGGGTTCCACAGAACACAGCTTACTTGACACTATATGCCACATATCATTGCAATTACTTTACATATTTTAACATGTAATTCTTTACACAAACCCTATAAGGAGATTGTTGTTATTTTACAGATGAGGAATCTGAGACATGTAGAAGTTAAATAACTTGCTGACAAATAAAAAGCAGCTGATCTATAGTGGAAGGTGAAACCTGAATTTGAAGCTGTGTAATATGCCTTCAATCTGCCTCCATGTTGTTAACCACTAAGGTATATTGCCTCTCTAATAAAGTTTATATGGCTGAATATAATTGGGCAAATAAGAAGTATAAAATAATGTAAATAATAAATTAAGAGACAAAATCTATTAGTAGTGGGAAAAAAATTTTTTCTCTACCAGGCTGAGCTGACCATTACAAAAGTATCTCAAATTCCATATAAATTTTAGATCAAAACCTACTCATTATTTATAAAGTCCCAAACATTGGCATATATAAATTATGGGAGTAGAGAGGTGAAAACTACTAACTAGAATATAAAAAGGTAGACAGATCAGCTGTATATACAAAATAAATAGTTTACCAAGTTTTATATTTTTCTGTTTTGTATGAGAAGGATGTGCTACTGTTAACATTCTATGCAAAGAGTATAGTATAAGCAAAACATACAAGGAGAATAAAAATGAAGACAAAAAGGGAGAAAGCAGCTGGCAGTCACATTTTTATGTTTTCTCATTAAGGTCTTTAAACTAGATATATGAAGGGTAAGTTATTGTGCTATTTTATCTTACTAAGAAGTGACACTAATGGCACCTGTGTTTACATAGAGGACAAACCTCTAAATTTTAGCTAATGCTGACACAATGACTACTGCCATCATCAATGCTTATTACTATGTGCTAGGTAGTGTGTTAAATACCTTAGATAACTCATTTAATGACATCATAATAGCTAGATAAGATACGTACACATAATTGCCATTATTTTTATTTTATAGGCAAGGAAACTGAAGTAATGAGAGGTTAAAGCGACTTGCTAATGGTCACCTAACTAGTAAGTGGCACAGCCAGGTTTTGAATTTGGGTTCCAGAATCCATGTTTTCAATCACTATACAATACTACATCTTTCAAACAAATCAAAATAAAAATCACACCAAAAAAGTGTGTTCATTTTTATAAATGTACATTTTTAAAATAAGCCATTACTTATTCTTCTGGAAACAGACTCAATAAGTTGCCTTCCATCAATTAGTCTGTTCTTTTCCCTTTAGACATTAACAAGAATGTGAAACATAAATTATTGATTGATACACTAATACTTTCACATTACATATCCCCAAGAGTAAGCATCTATTGTTTCAAATACTTACAATATGCAACAGTACCTTGCACCAGACATGTGGCTGCCATTGTAAAATAAACACTGTACAAAAGCATATTACAGTAAAAATATAAGCATATGAACAAAGCAATACAAATTATTTTTTTAAAAAGAAACTGCACACTATTCAACAGTTACACCAAGAGTTGAAATACCGTACAATCAAAAGAACTTTGAAGTGGTAATTGCATACCTAATTTTCCCCTGTTCTGTCAAGTCTCCATCACTATGCAATATTGTTGTTAACAATCTTAAGGTAGAAGTCCCTGATTTACTGTGATTATTTTTCATTCCAAGTAGCCATCGAACCATCATTTTAATAGCCTGAATCTATTTAAAACACAAGTTGAGAAATAAAACATTAGTACATTTTAAAATAATTTCCGTATCAATTTTTTTTAAAAAGATCAGGTAATGTTTTCAAAGGATGTTTTTAAGAAAATAAAAATAATTATTCTTTTACATATATATGAAGATAATTTTGTTTTAAATTAAAAATGTTTCAACCCCCAGGGGAATGGCAGAAAAAAAAAAAAGAAAGAAAGAAATGACTAAAGACTGCTTTTTACATTGCTATTATTTTTTTAAATGTTTTCCCAACAAGCATTCCACCCTTTAGATCCTAGAGTAAAATCATGTTAACTTCCCTAATCAGAAAAGTTAAGTTCCCAACTTAATTATATTCAATCTTTCCTACCTAAGAGATGATGCCACCTCACATTTGTACTATATTTTATAATTATGAAGTACTTAAGTTACTTCCTTTAATATTTACAACAACCCTTTTGAAGAAGTACAGGTTACCTCTTTTTAAAAGGATGTACATATTATCTCAGCTTTTTACAGAGCTGTGGTTCAGGAGCTAAGTGGGTCTTGAACTGTGTTTGGCACATGGAAGATAGTCTGAAGATCCTTTCCTGGGCATCTGGTAAGTATGAACTTACATAGTTCATAGGTGGCCTGCCTTCTAGTTCAGTGCTGCTCACAACTACACCAACTGCTGCTTGAGAACAATGCTAAGAAAATAGGTTTATAATGGGACTCAAAGTATCAAGCACCATTCTATGATGCTAAAGGTAAGGCTGCTTTACAGGTGTGTAAAAATAGAATCAGAATCTGAAGCTAGAATAATGTAAAAAAGTAGTATATAATGTGAAATATAAAAATATATATACACACAGCCTAAAAGGATTTATAAGAAATTACAACTAGAAAAATAATATTTAATATATTTGCTCCTGGCCTTCACACCTTGGCAGTAGATTGAGATGAGGTCTACACTACAGACCACAGATGGTTTTAATAAATCAATACACTCTACATCAGTGAGGAGTCATTAATTCAAGGAATTACAGGCTAAATTTTTTTAAAATAAAAAAATATTTATTAAATCCCATGGAATAGGCCGGGCGCGGTGGCTCACGCCTGTAATCCTAGCACTCTGGGAGGCCGAGGCGGGTGGATCACTCAAGGTTAGGAGTTCGAAACCAGCCTGAGCAACAGCGAGACCCCGTCTCTACTATAAATAGAAAGAAATTACTTGGACAACCAAAAATATATAGATAAAATTAACTGGGCATGGTGGCGCGTGCCTGTAGTCCCAGCTACTCAGGAGGCTGAGGCAGGAGGATCGCTTTGAGCTTTTCTCAAAAAAAAAAAAAAAAAATCCCATGGAATATATGAACACGCAAAAAAATCTGGATTACTGTATTTACTGAATAGGGGAATGTCCCTAAAAACCAGCATTGCCTTTTGCTATTAAAACAGTGGTATCTAAGAAGCAGGCACATGGAAATAATTTTCAAACTTTTCTTTACCTTCTAATTAGATTATATGCAGTTACCACAAGGCCCAGGTTTCTCATTACTACCCTACACTCTCACAGCACATGAGATAATATATAACAAACACAAATACTTGAGTGATTTTAATAGCCATATCTTTGTGACAGAAATAGAAATTTTAATATCTTTAGTAGTATTACAATATATTAAGTATATTAAAATCAATAGATCTATGCATATTACTCACCTTCACCATTGTCTCAGGAGATACTTCTTCATCTGGAACCCAAAGTTTAGTTGTCTTTTTTCCTGGAAGCTAAACAAAAATAAAGGACTTTAAAACATGAATATGAATTCTCATGTTCAGTTACTACTTAGTGAATAAATGAAATCCTTATCCTCTGCAGTAACAGTCATTATATATGACTAAAATACCTCATCTCACCCTATTTACTAAAAAAAGGCTGAAAGGCATATCTTCACTAGCACCCAGATACAGCATTTACAGATCCATCACTAGTTGGTTCTTTCCAGGTGTATATGGTAGGACCTGTTGCACATACTCCCTTAGTTACCCCCTTTTGAGACTACTGATTAAATTATTTAAGGCAGGTGGCAAGGGCTAGGTATTTAAAAAAAAAAAAAAATCAACAAAGGCCAGGTGCAGTGGCTCACATCTGTAATCTCAACACTTTGGGAAGCCAAGATGGGAGGATCACTTAAGGCCAGGAGTTCAAGTCCAGCCTGGACAACATAGCAAGATCCTATCTCTAAAAAAATAAAAATAAAAATAAAAATAAATTAACTTAGTGTAGTAGCATGCGACTATAGTCCCAGCTACTCTGAAGGCTGAGGCAGGAAGATCACTTTAGCTGAGGAATTCAAGGTTACAATGAGATATTGACCACACCATTGCATTCCAGCCTAGGCAACAGAGTAAGACCCTGTCTCGAAAAAAACAACAAACCAAAATCAATGGAGCCAAAAGGTGTGTAGTTCTTAGACAGGAGGAAAGGTTATTTAAAAAAAAAAAAAAATTCTGAGCTGGGGAAAAATTAGAAAGGTTTCCGGTTCAAGAAAGATAATAGAAAACATGCATTAATATCTTGTTACCTAAATCCCACTAAAGTGGCATAACACACACACACACACACACACACACACACAAATACACCAGTTAGCAGGGCTAGAAAACAAAAGGGTCCAAAAGAAGGCCAGAATCACAGGAAATTTTTGGAAAAAACACAAAATGTACACTTAAAAAAATAACAGAGCTAGAGAGCTTACATCTCCATAAAGGCAGGGAAGAAAACATTCTTTAAAAAGTTAGGTGTTTTTTTCCGCCAGCACAACCACAAAATAATCCAGGACTGATAGAAGGTATTGGGAGATGTGAATTTAGCGTAGCAACCAGGAAATTAAAGAAAGGTGGCAAAAGAACTGAACTGGATCTTGGAGCACCTGAGATCCCATTTTTACCCCCAGGTTAAGAAAGAGGGATTAAATGTCACACTTGAGGAACCATATGGCAATATAAGTAGCCCAAACATCCATAAGGAAAAACTCCCCAAACACATAAAGATTCACACACAGCTTAAGACTCAATGACTCAGTTGAGAAGTACCTTCAAAGTATTAATACGAAATGAAAACAATGAAAAAGGAATCACATTAGGCACATCCTAATGAAATTTTTGAACTAACGATGTCAAAAAGATCCCAAGTTTCCATGGGGAAGCTACCAATAAGCAGCAAGAATCAGATCAACTTCAAGTTTCTCAGCTGCAAGACTAGATGCCAAGAAACAATGTTCTGAATTTACTGCCACTGACTCAAAACACAGAATTCTAGTATTCAAGAAATTCTAGTATTCAAGAATGAACACTAGAATTCAAGACAGAAAGTTTACAAATTGCAATCCATTTGAAAAAATTAGTCAACAATATGCTACACAAAAATATTTAATCCACAAGAAAAAATTCAATCAGCATAAACTATCATGAATAGAAAACAAAAACAAAAAATTTTTCATAAATAATAAACTATCATTTTAAGAAATGACAGTGAGTTAGCACCTCTTGTATTATCCTGGATTAACCTTGAACCCATTATTCGAAGTGAGGTGACACAAGACCCGAAGAATGGGCCCCACTTGTACTCACCATCAAACTGGTATTGACTAATTAACACTATGGTGCTCAAAGGGTGGGAGAGAACACTAGGGAATTGGGGGGTGGGGGATAAACCCACGTCTGAGCGATGTGGGGGGGCCACTGTGGAGGGGTGGGATATGTTTGAAAAGCAGTTGGGGAGCGGAATTAGGGGGTCTCAATAGGGGAAAGGAATTCCTCAAAAACTGATTTATGTGATTAACTGTACACTTCGGTAAATTCACTGAAAATCATTTAATTGTACACTTAAAATGGAGTGTTGGTTGTATGTAGGTACAGTTAGAGCACTATGTATGTACTCTCTGGACTACTTTGACAGAGTAGGTTTTTGAA
>CAUYRT010108073.1:0-33458 GCA_963574885.1 Lepilemur ruficaudatus
CCTGTCCTCCCAGCTACTTAGGAGGCTGAGGCAGGAGGATCGCTTGAGCCCAGGAGTTTGAGGTTGCTGTGAGCTAGGCTGATGCCACGGCACTCACTCTAGCCCGGGCAGCAGAGTGAGACTCTGTCTCAAAAAAAAAAAAAAACAAAAAAAACAAACACATTCCACACCATAAAAAAGCCTCACCCCAAACCCAGTGGGCAGAGAATGAAGGAAATAACAGACAGGCTTGAAGCTCCCTCTGAGATGCATCTGTAAGTGTGTTTCCCAACAGGTCTCAGAATACTCCTGCTTTCAGATGTCAAAGAAGGAAGAAGATATCACCCTTACCTGTGAACAGGGGGCTGAAGGAGACCGGAGAAAAGGCACTTTGAGTTCTTGTCAACCTGGGTTTCCTAGGGAGTGAGAAAGCACAAGGAGAGAAAAAAGGGGAGAAATGAACATGTAGGCACTTAAATCACTACAACTCTCAGTTCCAGATGCACTGAAAAACAAAGCAAATCCTAGTCATTATCAGAAACACTCTTACAATAAAGCCTAAAATTTAAAGGGGAGAGTGAGATAATTAAGGCAATTCCTTAAATAAATTTGGCTATAGAATTCACCAGCCTACAAAGCAGTAAGAAATCCCTCTGGACCTCTCCCTACCCAGTATATTAAAAGAGTAAAACACCTTGAGTGGTAATTAGCAAGTCCATTTCAAGAGGAAGGAAGTCACATGCAGAGTTGATTTTCATTTAGGAGCCAAGAAAAAGGCTCTTGACCTGAACAAGGGCCAACTCAGCGTAAGTTTTCCCTCTGGGCCTGCCTCTAGGATTAGGAGGTCCCAGGCAGGGAACATATGCCAACCTGAGAACAGCATTACAGGATGCACATGCAATCTTCCACCTCGAAGACCTCTGATTTCTTCACAATCGCACCAAGGTGTGGGTAAAGGCCATCACAGCTAACAAGCGGGCCTCCTCGGGTGAGGGACTCTGCCTGGCACCCAAGAGGGCCCATTCCCCTCCAAGACTTCCTAATGCTATTCCCAGGCACCAGTCTGAAAACCTGGATCTACTTTTGGTTGAGACACCAAAGGTAACTTCACTTTGTACCAATTTCAACTGGCTTTTCCGTGGGAAATGAAAGAAATTCAAGGCTCTGAAATCCCCGTTACTCAGGAGGCTGAGGTGGGAAGATCACTTGAGCCCAGGAGTTCAAGACCAGGCTGGGCAACATAGCAAGACCCCGTCTCTAAAAAATTTTTCTAAACTCTGACAAAGACTTCCTGGCCCAGAAATGTGCTAAACTCAGAAAACTCACCTCAGAATGACTGAATTGCCTACAAGAGAAAGAACTTGTTGAGGTGATGGAAATATGTATATGCTGATTGTGGTAGGGGTTAGGATGCCTATATAACTTTGTCAAAATTAATAGACCTGGACACCTTAAAAAGTTGAATTTTATGGTATATAAATTATACCTCAATATATCATGCTGAAAAAAATTCCTAAAACAATCCTACCCCCAAATTGAGTGCTTGACTCCAGGCATTATAGCTGGCTCACCTTCCAAAAATACTCTCACCCAAAGCTCTAAATGGAACTGTAAACTCTTTTCAACTATAAACTACACCAATGGGGGAGGGGCAAAAGCAAAGAAAATCCAAAATGAAATTCCATTTAAAATTATTTGACTTCAGAAGATGTTTACACATTTTATGTTTTCACCTTAGCTTCTCAGAATTCATTGCAAACAAAATTCAAAATCATACCATGAAGACCTTATTCAGAAAGAGATGAAACACTGGTTCTTCCTTCTCCTGACCTATCTTCACACTCCCTCTGCAACCTCCTCCCTGCTGAGACTAGAGGAGTCTGATGCTGATGCATTCTGTGAGCACCCCACCCACAGCACACTAGAGAGGCTGCCGCAAGAAAACAAGATACAACCACAATCCCTCTGTTTATAAAAGTTGCTCATGGCTGCCTGAAGCTTGGTTCCAACAATTTCAACAATAAGAGGGCTGGAAAGGAAAGTTAATTCCACAGGACATGAACTTTAAGACTGCTGAAGAGCTTCCAAGCTGATTTTTATTTGATAACTTGTGGGGACAACATTAAACTCAGCAAGTAGAAACCTAAAGCACTGGCCTTTCAGAAGGTTCACACCTCAGCCATTTGGCCATTTGCCTCTTTTCAAAGGAAGCTGCATTACTCTGCCATCTGCCCATGCTGGGGACGTGAGTCTCTTCAGTGCCAAGCACTGAAGAACGGCAGGACCCAAATGCACACATCTTGCGGAGGCCTTCTCACTTGGGCTCTTCTTCTTCCCCGCCCCCAGCATTTTGCAAAAGAAAAATCATAGTTTCAAGGATCTAGGAAAAGAAAAACATCTGAATCCAGGCAAAGCCATCTGAGAGCGCCAGGATAGTTTTTCCTGGCAAATAAGGGAGCCTCACGGCTGGAAGCTTGCAGAGGTAAGAGGTCGGAGAGGCTGAAAGGCTACTAATAAATATGTGTGCTTCCTTCTCTCTTCGGGGAGACACTGCCTAACTAAAAACCCAAACCAGTTTCTGTCTCAAGTATCCTGAGAGCATTCTAATGGCAGTCATTCATGAAAAGACCAATCTAGACGACTATAAAAAAAAAAAACAAAGCAAGGGAATGATTAACAGAGAATTAGGGACGGTATTTACCTGGGGGAGGGGCAAGATGTAATTAGGACACAACATTCAGCTCTTCAAAGGTACTGATAACATTCTATTTCATAAGGTTAGTGATGGGTACCTAAGTATACATTTTATTATTCAAGTACACACACTTTATATATACCCTTTTGTATGTATGAACCATTTGGAATAAAAGCCCATTCTAAGCTGGCCTGCTGTTTTTTGGAGAGCAATATGAATGATATGGCTCCAGATAACATTTTAAACTAACCCTTCTTTACTACACTTCCATGTTATTTATTCCTCCCCAGAGCACACTGACAAGCATTAGGGTGCAGTTATGCCACTATAACTTTGCCAATGGGCTGCTTGCATCTTAGCAGCAGAGAGACTTGAGGGGTAGGATGGGATGGGATAGGGTTTGGTGAGCTATGCTTCAGGTAACAGAACAGGACAGGGACAGAAGGCCTTAGGCAAAGGTCTTCTCTAAGGCTAGCAGTCCTTTGTATCAGCTTTGCTACTGCCTGTGCTGTAGGTAACAAAGAGACAGAATGCCTCTCTCCATTTCCTCTTTGCAAATTATGAATTGTACTGCAACAGATTTATGGGATAAAAGGAGTTAAAAGCATTAGGCTAGACAGAACAACAACACATAGATGTAACCATTGGCCAGTTTTCAAATTCTTGAAACCTAAAATATAAACAATGAAACAGTAACGACCTCCCTTTCTTGCCCATAAATTCCTTCTATTGATGCCCTAAGATTATACGTGTCCTTTTCTAAAAGTAACTTCCAAATTAGGATGTCCAAATACCAGGTTTTACAGCTCCAATGTACCTCTGCCCCTGCTAAAGCACACAGTGCCAAGTCAGCCAGCCTGTGCCATTTCCAACATGTCATAAGCCAGTGTCTGTTCATGCGCTACAGGCACAAAAACCATGTGTTCATTTTTAGTTCCAATACACAGACATCTGTGCAGCAAGGTCAGATCCAAAACTCCATCATAAACCAACTATAGAACCTATAGAGGGAACTTCCAGGAAAAAGCCAAGAGGCGTAGTCCAAGGTCTAAAACCTTAAGAATGATGTTGGCAAGGAGAATGTTAAGGAGTGAAAGGCACGAGACTCAAATGGACAGAGAGATTTTTAAAGCCAGGGAGCTCATTCTAAACAAGAGCTGCCAACCACAAACATTTCGTGGAAAATAGTTAAAAAGATCAACAGAGTGTGGACCACACACCCAAACATAAAATTAGAACTTCCTCACCACACCATGAGGAGAGCAAAAATCATTTGCTCTCAATATGTCATGCTGTGACTGAAAGAGACCCCTTTAGACCTGAAGACCCAAGGAAACAGTGAAAAAGGTTTCTCATGTCTGCCAGGTCTGTCCATGACAGCAGGACCCTAAAACTAATGTTAAGGCAGCCTGCCTCTTTTTCTAGAATTGTACCTTTTTTCTCAAATAGATAGGAAACCACTACAGAATGGTTCTCCATTTCTCCACCTCATTGCTATGAACACCGCCAAGTAATAGCCTCACAACTGCTAACTCGGTAAAAACAAATCTTGAAACGTGAACAAGGGACCTATTTCTAACCAAGTGTGTATTACACGATGCTTAAAAAATGGTCAGATCAAATGCCATTTCTCACTAAATCCAAAAGAAGACAGACAATCAGGTCAACATATGAGAAACAGACAAGGGAACTCTACTGGTTTTCCTGAAATAGCAATTCTATATTGCACCGAGGCCCACAGGCATCAAGCCCAGCTCTTTGAATTCCAACATATGTATGCTATAAGGCCTAGCCCAGTTCTTAGAACAGAAACCTGGTTAGTTGGTGGGTCCACTTCTTACTTCACTTAAAAAGAGTTCTCTAAACTAACTCATACTATGCTAAGATGCAGTGTATCGAGGCAGGTCCACTTAGCAGACTCAAAAGCATCTGAAAGGAAGATTTGCTTAGTGTTAAAATATGGGAACTGTTAAGCCTTATAAAATGATTGTAGGGAGGCAGATGTTGAGAAAAGTAAAGATATTATGCCCAGAGGTTACTATTAAAACCTCACATTGTACAGCAAAGACTGCAGAAGCCCATAATTATCTCCAACCAACAACACGGAGGAAGGCATATACCCTTTGGCAAAAGACTGAAATTTCTCACCACTTCCAGGTCCTACCCATCAAAACAAGAGAACAAGCTAAAAATCCAAACTCATCCTTCCTCCCAACATTGCAGACTTCCTTAGGAGGTGCAGATCCACAGAAATCACAACTACCCTGGCCAGACTCACCAAGTTTCTCACAGCTGTGAGGCTGCCAGCAAGACTGGCACATAGTAAGCTGTGGAAAAGCTAAGCAGCAGCACCAAATCCTAAGCAGGAAAAAATTTACCAGTTCAGTCTTAGTACTTCTCTTGTAAAAAGCACAAAATATTCCATCTAGGTTTCTCCTGTCAACAATTTATTCCTATAAGGACAGGAACAACAGTCATCACTCTCCCATTTTACAGATGGGGAAAAAAAGGGAAGCATGAAGATGACAAATTTGGCCTCCATCTGACAACTGATGTTGGCGTTCTAAATGGAATCTAGACTTGCACGTTCTCTGTACACCACGCTGCCACCAAACAGCAGTCAACCAAACGTTTATACACAAATACCTAGCTCTTCTCCAATTCATCAGAAAAAGCTCTTGGACCAAAAAATGTAATTCTCCAGGGCCCTGAACTAAGCTTCTTTGCAGAGCTATAGCCCAATTTGCTCTGCAGCAGAAATCTGTATTGTGCTTAGTGTGAGGGTTGGTGACAGAGCAGCCAATGACCATTAAATTCTGCTTCCAAAGGCAAAAAACCGTATAATATCATATGCCTTTTCCTCTTCCTAATCTATTAGACGTAGCAGCTAATTTCACGCCACACCTCTTATTTGGCGTCCCTGGAATCTTAGACTAAGTCCTGGTCAATATGGAACAAAGGCAAGACAAACCACAAGAAAATTAGCAATCTATCCTAGGTCATTGCCCATAGCTTAAATCCCACCCCGCACCTGATGAAAATTTCATCTGTACTGGTAAGTGGAGCATTGAATACAGAGCCTACCACAAAAAAGCTGTTTCAGCAGCCACACACTTTTTAAGAAATGAACTCTCTGCATGAATTCATCGGGAGGGAAATGCAGAAACACTGGCCTACCTGAAGAGACAATACACTGACTTCTTTAGGACATTTGGATTTGAACTGATCCCCAAGATGAGCCCAGCTGAACTGAGCCCAACACAGCTGTTCAGAAAGGGCAAGAAAGCCAAAAAAACACTTTCTTCTTGGAGTACCTAATTCCCTTGAGAAGTCCATGCATGAGTGGTTTCTAATCCAAGATCAACTTGGAGAGCTTTTTAAAAATTCAAATTCTTAGGCCACAAACATACCCATCTTTTCAAAAAGCCCCCCAAAGGATTCTAGCACACAGTAAGGTTATCCATTTATACTCGTTCTTTAGCCTTGGTTTGTGTCTGTCAGTGTCTCAAAAATCCATCACATAAACCACACCAAAACCAAATTCCAATCTTTCTCAGAATCCATTCAGAAGTACAAACCACAATGGCAGTAACCACAAGGGGAGTCTCATTGCACTGACGCAGAAGTTGACAGCTTTCTAAACCAACACTACAGATCTAACATCAGATGTCAAAGTTCAGTCCATCCTTGAGAAACGCAGGAAAAAACTCAATGTCTAAGTTTCAGATTTTCATCAACTGGCCTAGAACTCATATACAAACGTCTATACTCTATACCTCACTGATACTTAGAATTCTCAAATGGGCTTGAGAGAGAGCAAAGATATTTTCTATTCTCATAGACAGTGGTCAGCACACAGGCTTGAGATACCAAGTGTATCCAAGGAACAACCTGAAAAACACTAAAACTTTGAATAGACATGCCCAACTGACTGCTGGCCTCCAGGTGCATTTGAAGTTCCCCATGTCATTGTAATGCATGAGTGTGAAGGGGAGTGGGGTGCTGGTACACAGATTAATAAGCAAGGTGGGCAAGATCCAACACCAGCTTTTTGCCCCAAAGCCCAAACATTTTCAGCAACCTTCCTGCCAGGAGCAATGGCAGAGAGATACCTCTGAAGAACTTAATAATCCATGCCAGGGTGGGGATGGGGGGATGGTTTCAAATCATCTTCCAACAACAGAGATGCTAACCAGCTGAGAAGTGTCATGCAGCCTAAACTCTATTTTAAAGAGTGAAAGCTGTTTCCACAATTAGCTCTAACCTAATGCAAGATGTCACCACCTTTGGTCCCAAGTCTCTTTCTCCTCATGAAGACCTCATCTTAAGAATTGTCAGGAGGATCGTGTCAGCAGGAGAAAAATGGGGAAAAGAAACAAGAAAGGAAGTTTGTCAGCCAGCCCCCCAGCCGGTCTCACCTCCCCGCGTCTAGCTCCCGGCCCGCAGAGCCTCCCATGTCTGTCAGACTCGCAGCTGAAGCAGCCAGCTCTCCAGAAGGCCTCTTGCCGGTCCCATCCCCACCGCCAGAGCCACCGTTGCAGCTCTTCGTGCGAAAGAGGCGACTGAGGCGGATTTTAAAGGAGCCCTTCCGAGAAGGGCCAGCGAGTGGCCGGAGGGGCCCCGGAGGAAGTGGGGGCGGGGGAGGTTGCTGCTGCTGCTGCTCCCCTCTACTCAGACGCCCTGGAGGTACCAAGTCCTGCAGCGGGAAGGGCACCGGGGGTAATTCAGGGCCTGGGGGCTGCAACAGAAGCCGGCCGCCCCCTCCTCCTCCGCGGCCCGGGCTGCTGAGCTCCTCTTCCGAGCAGCTGTTAGTCTCCAGGCTCTCGGCCTCCGATTCCAACCCTTCCAGGACCAGCAGCGCGTCGCTCGTTTCCGTGGGGTCCTCCCCGGCCTGCGGGGTGGCAGCAGGCGGCTGGGGCTGCGGAGGGGGCGGCTGCGGGGGGCACGGGCACGGGCAGCAACCCCCACCGACCGTCTTGACCCCCGACCCCGCCGGCTGCCCAAGCCCTAGAGCGGCCAACTGCGCCTCTAGTCCGGCCGCGGGGCCCCAGGTCCGCTCGAGCGCCAACCCCGGCGGCAGGGCCTTGGGGTCCAGGGCACAGCGGTGCCGGGGACACAGCAGTTCCGAAGGTCCCGGCTCCGGGGCCGCCTCCACGTCCTCCTCCTCCGGCGGCCGACCAACGTTGCGGAACACCATCAGCTGCGGCGGCCGGGAGCCCCGCGCGCCGGGCCGCGAGAGGAAGGGTGGCGGCGGGGGACCATGGCCTGGGGGCGGCGGCGGCGGGCCTGGCTCGGGGGCCGCCTCTCCATAGCCGAGAAGACGGCTCAGGACGCGGTACGAAGCGGCCGCCGCCGCCGCCTCGCCATCCCGGAGCTCGGCCCCCTGCATCAGGGAGAGGGAGGGAGGGCGGGCGGCTGGGAGCCGGGCTGGGGTGGGGACTAGGCCGGGCCCCGCCGGAGCCCCGCCCGCCGCGGCCCCCGGAGCGACAGCGCTAACGGCCGCCGCGGCCTCTGCCTCATAGAGGGGGGCGGGGGACGCGCGGAGCCCAGCGCGAGCCCAGGCCGCGCGCCGCCGCCCGCCGCGGACCGCCCCGACAACGTCACTTCCGGGAAAGTTGGCCACGCCCCTTTCCCCAGGGTGAGCTCGCGCCGGCCTCCAAGGCGCGTGACGCTGGCTGCGCCCCGGGCTGCCATTGGCTGCGAGCTTGTTCTCTGCTGGAGATGGTCTCCTGCCTCCGCCCTTGCTTTTCCTTCCTGGGCGCCCAGGCCCAGAGCATCCTTCCTGATAGAGTGAAGCGACATTGGGAAGCATAGTCTGGTCCTGGGAGAGAGCCACTGGCCTTGGGAGTACCTATAATTCTTGTCCTGCCTATGCCCCTTGCGATGTGTGACCTTGGCCGAGTCATTTGACCGCTGATCTGTGTCCCCCTCCTGGGATCCAGTGAATGACTACATGAATAATGTGTTATAGATCCAGTGGTGTGCTGATACACGTTTAACAACCGGCTCTGGTGAAGGGGAGGGAATGTATGCGTACATATAGGTGCATAAATTTATCATAAATTTTACTGTTGTAAAGGATGAGTAGCCACAATTTACAAATAATAATAATATACAATGGCAAATTCCACCTGACTGATTCTCACAGATCAGTCATTGATGTTTGCCAAATTCTCACATGGGTAGCCAAACTGTGGTTGCAAATGCCCAAGGAGTGTAATTGCCACGTGAATGTTGGTAGATATTTTCCTCTATGTGAATGTAAGACGACAGTGAATAAACAAAGACAAAACTTAACAGGATTGTTAATGATGGGAGTGACTTCATTGTTGAATCAGAAAACAGTTTCAAATACCGGAAGAATATTTCTTCAATATTTGTGCTATTCATAATGTAACGGCTACAGACATAATACATTAAGTTTAAATCTGAAGTACACACTTTCTCCCTCACTTTCTTAAATCTAGATAATCAACAACACAATAAATTAAGCACTGATCTGTAGCATTTATCCAGTTCCATGATGTAAATACTCCCACCATGGCTGATTTCAATCCATCAACTTCGCTTTACTAGACACAGGGTTTGAGACAGATGAGCTGTAACATACCATTATGTAGTAGTTTAATCATGCAGATACAATAGACATGAATAATCCCATGAGCATAGGTAAAATATTAGGAAGTGATCAGTTTTGATAATTCATTACCTTTGTTTTTAATATAATTTAAGTTTGTATAATTTAATTTTTAATAGTGTCCTATGTTTAACAACTGGCTTGCGAAATTTGTGAAGTTTCAACAATTGACTTTCACTTTCACAAGCTGGTGTAAGCCAGATCCATAGCACCGCAAAACCTCAGTTTTCTTATCTGTAAAATAGGGATAAGGGTTGCAGCTTTGCTTACTTACAGGCATGTTGTAAGGATCAAATAAGATCAAGCTTGTTGTGTGGATGAGGTGGGGCTGGAGGTAGGGAGACCAGTTAGGAACCCATTGCAGTAGTCCCAGGGGGAGATACTGAGGTACACAAGGGATAAGGAGGTAGAATGAGCCAGTTGAACTTAGCAACCTCAGTACCTGAGGGTCCATTGAAGGTAAGAGGGGTGGAGGGTTGAGTCCTGCAGCCAGAGGGACCTTTTCAAAATGAAAATCTGTTCACGGCCTGTGATTATAATCATTCATGGTTTCCCATTGTCCTTAGGCTAAAGACAAAACTCCTTAGGGAAGCCTAGAGGGCCCTGTGTGATCTCACCGTGCCTCAGTGGCCACATCTTCCCCCAAGCTCCATGTTGTTTGCTGTCCCCTGCATTCCCACTAGCCTTGTGTCAGGCTTCCACACGTGTGAGCATTGCATTTCCTTTTTCTTGGAATACTTTCCCCTCTCTTTTTGCTTAGTAAACTCCTACTCATCCTCCACCTTGAACTCACTCCCCATGACCTTAGGGAGCTCTCCCTGCCTCAGCACTTCCTCCTCACCTAGCTCTAAGCCCACTCCTTTGTTGCACTTAACTGCACGTGTGTGATTTGTAATCTGTGGGGCTATTTCACAACAATCTGCCTTCCCTACTGAACTGAGGGTCCTGTGAATGCAGGGACCATGTTCGCCTTTTTTTTTTACCCTCACCCCACTCCCTCCATGTTCGCTTTTTGCCCTTCATGGACTCACCAGCGCCAAGGACCGTGCCTGGCACAGAGCAGGCCCTCGATACGTAAGCACGGAATTGGCTCTTCAACCTCAGGCCCTGTAAGAGGCTCCTGATGCAAATTCATCTCTAATTCTGCACAACAGAATTAATATCCTTCCTTGCACATGAAGAAACAAACTGAAGCTCAACGAGTTATTTAGCTGAGGTCACTCAGTTCAAAAAGATGCAGTGGCATTCAAAACCAGCTGTCTGATTCCAAATATTTCATTCTCCACCCTCCCTCCCCACCAACCCCTGCCGGCTACCTCTCAGGTGTCACTCGGGTTTCTGGCGAAAAGAAGAAAAATTGCCATAGGATCATAGAACACCTGAGGTCTAAGACCACCCCAGATCTCTCTGTTTAAACTCTGGCCTCAGAGCAGATTACAGCACAGGCAAGGTCGGCGACTCTGCAGCGCCCTCTGCTGTCCAACTGCTTTCTTTGCCCTAGAAGAGGCTGACTGAGGCCGTCTGGGGTATGTCCACTTGAGCAGAGCACACAGATGTACTGGGAAGACACACAGCTCTTTCTAAGGCAGGGCAAGGAATGCAGCCTTTCCCCATGTCCTTAATTGTCCAGGCCTGTAGCCCAGGTCCTGGAAAAAACACTGAATGTTAAGTACCAAGCCAAGGGGGTGTATCTTCCTGTTTGTGTGACTTGGGTTTGTGTTTGTTGAGCTGATTTTATGTCTCAACATACCAGCCGGGCGAGGTGGCTCACGCCTGTAATCCCAGTGCTTTGGCTTTGTGAGGCTGAGGTGGCAGGATCGCTCGAGCCCAGGAGTTCAAGATTACAGTGAGCTACGATCGTGCCACTACACCCCAGCCTGGGCGACAGCCTGTCCTCTAAATAAATAAATAAACATACCTCTTTCACGGAGGGCCACAAAAGTGGTCCCCACAGTAGTAGGGCCCTAGTTAAAAAGGTTTATGAAGAACAACTTAAAGAATCCAAAGAAGTTCTGAGGTTTGTGTAGTCATGCCTCAATGAGCTAGGCTTTGGGGGTACAGTGATGAATGAGACAGTCCTTGCCCCTCCAGACTTTGTGGTCCATCTAGTTTGAGTCCTAATCATGCCAATTCCTGAACATCCTTGAACCATAATGAAACATCTCTGAACCTGTGTCTCATTTGTCAAAATGGGCCAGTAATACTCCCCCACTTGATAGGACTATTTTGGGGCATTTAATGAAAACTTATATATAAAGGAACTTGGTAAATTCTAAAGCACTATACAAATGTTAGTTATTATTAATGTTATGAAAAGCTTCTTGGAAAAAAAATGTAACTCACCCAGTGTGTTTTCTTGACTCTCAACTAATAGTAACCAGTAATAAATCCCAAAAAACAGAATGAGTCATTCACTCCCCTTCCTCTCTCTTTCTGTTGACATACAGAGTCCAAGAAAAGAGCTGTGAGTGTGCAACGCAGGTTTTTGGTCCTATCTGTGCCACTAACTGGCTTGGTGGCCTTGGGAATGTCACTTTCCTTTCAGGGTTTTAGTTTCCTTATCTGTTAAAGAACAGTCTGGGCTGTCAGCCCTTCTAGTTCTACCATCACAGAGATTCTCCTGGGGGCTTGTTCTCTAGCCACCCCCCTCTCTGCCCCACAGTCTTTATGTCCCCACCACACATCTCTTCCTATGTACACTCAGTGATCTGGGATATCAAAGGTGTAAGACAGTGGTGGGGAGGGGGTTAAAAGGGAAAAAGCTAAGAGACAGCATGTGCCTGTGGGACCAGATCACCTGGGTAAGTGGGAAGCACATCGGCGATGGAAGGGTGGTAGGTGGGGGGCAGGCAGGAGCTTTGTTCTGTGGCTTCCAGATCCAAGGAGGCTGCTTCAGATAGTGCTGACTCTGGGCTCCTCAGTCACTGTGTCCTGCAGAGGGTAGGATGTGAGGGACAAAAAAACTGGGAAGAGGTTTGGCGCAGTGGCTCACACCTGTAGTCCCAGCATTTTGGGAGGCTGAGGCAGGAGGATTGCTTGAGGCCAGGAGTTGGAGACCAGCCTGGGCAACATAGCAAGACCCCATCTCTAAAAAAACGTATAAGAAAAATTAGACAAGTGTGCATTAGACAAGGCAGAAGGATTGGTCAGCCCAGGAGTTTGAGGCTGCAGTGAGCTATGATCACAACCACCGCACTCCAGCCTGGATAACAGAGCAAGATTCTGTCTAAAACAAAACAAAACAAAACAAAATAAAAAACTGGGAAGAGTAGAGGGATTAGCCACAAAATAAAAAACTGGGAAGAGTAGAGGGATTAGCCACAGTTTTCACAGTTTTCATAAAGAAACGAAGAAGAAGGAAAATTTTAGGATGACAAAATGAGGGTGGAAGTAAAAGTGGAGGCAAAATTTTGTCGACACCCTTCTCCCTGCCCAGCCCTCACTCCCAGCCACACCATTGCTGCTGTGCTTGTTAACTGGTGCAGGAGAAGGAGGGCCTGGGTGAGGGGCAGACACCTGGGTGGTGGCTCCATCTTTGTCATGTACAACAGTGTGGTCCTAGGGAAGTCCCTTCACCTCTCTGGGCCTTGATTTACCCCTTTGTAATGAGGCTTTCTTACAGTCCCTGAGGTTGAGTAACAGGGTAATGCTGGTAGTCTGACTGGGCAGTGTGAAGGAGTCAGAGCTCTGGGTTTGAGTCTCAAAGTGTGAGCAGCTATGTGATCTTGGGTGAGTGTCTGAGCCTAAGTGTCTGCATCTGTGAAATGGGAATAAGAATATTCACCATACATTGTTGTGGGGAAGACCCACTGAGATAACACACATACATGAAGAGCACTTTCTAAGCCGCCACAGTCTGTACAAGGATTGATTATAGTTATGTTAGGCTCTCTTTCCTACCCTCGCTGTCCCCAGTCCTAAATTCCAGTTCAGCAACATGGTGTCGGGGGATGCAGGCAGCCAGAGCAGATTGCCAGGAGATGCAGCTTGGCCCTCTATCATGCCTGTGGAGATTGCTGCCAGGAGGCTGAGTGGAGCAGAGGGGTGGAGAGAGGGGCATGGGCTCATCTGCGGTTGCTATGGCGCCCCATCCTGGATTTGCCCATCTCTCCTAATAGAGCAAAGGGCAGGGGGAGGGAGGGAGAGAGAGCACAACTGGTCCCTTCCCCTCCCCTTCCCTCCATCTCTCTCTCTCAATCTCTCTCTCTCTCAATCTCTCTCTCTCTCACTCTCTCTCTCTCTGCAGCAGATGTGGGGTGGGGGGTGGAGGGAGCCTGGATCCTGGATAAGAGGGGGGGAAAGAGTGGGGTGCCAGGATTAAAAGGGTTTGAGATGGGGGGCCACACTGAAAGAGGAGGGGGCAGGGCCCTCATACCTACATCCAGAAGCCAGCTGATGACGTTAGAGAGAGAGAAAATAGGCAAGCCAGCACCAGCGCCAGCGTGAGAGAGAGAGGGAAAGGTGAAGAGGGAACGCCAGGATAGGAGGCGTGGGGCAGGCAGCCCCCAGACCGCGGCCAGCATCTGCCTGGGCTCTCCTGAGCCACCAAATCGCCCAGGCAGCCTGGACCCCAGGGTCCTCAAAGCTGCCCTGAGGATGGACACCAGGGCGGTGGTCACGCCCCCTCCTTTGTGGGGTCTGCTGGGCTGCTGTTTCCTCTGTGGCTGGGCTCTGGGGGATCCACGATCTCTCCGCTCTCTGCCCCCGCTGTCCTCTGAAGTCAAGCCAGAATCTGTGCCCATCTGGGTGCTCCCAGAGGGGCCTGAGGCAGCCCTGGCTTTTCTCTACTCTGGAGATGCCCAAAAGCTGTTGGGGGCTAATTGTAGTGAGCGCTATGAAGCGCACGGGGCAGGAGCCAGACCAGGCCTCCCTCCAATCCTACGGGGGGCAGCGGGCACCCTCACCCAGGCTGCCAATTTTCTCAACATGCTGCTGCAAGCCAACGACATCCGCGAGTCCAGCGTGGAGGAGGATGTGGAGTGGTACCAGGCACTGGTCCGCAGCGTGGCTGAGGGGGACCCACGGGCATACCGGGCCTTGCTGACCTTTAACCCTCCACCAGGGGCCAGCCACCTACAGCTGGCCCTGCAGGCCACCCGGATTGGGGAGGAGACCATCCTTCAGGACTTGTCTGGGAACAGAGTGCAGGAGGAGAGCCTGGTGGGGGACCTGGACATCCCCGCCCTGCAGAAGCGGGTGCTGACCAATGACCTAGGGAGCCTTGGCAGCCCCAAGTGGCCACAGGCAGATGGATACGTGGGGGACGTGCAGCAGGTGAGGCTGTCTCCTCCCTTCCTGGAATGCCACGGGGGCCGGCTCCGTCCTGGCTGGCTGATCACACTCTCGGCCACCTTCTATGGACTCAAGCCAGACCTCAGCCCAGAGGTCAGGTAAGTGGGTCTGTGCAGGATTTGATGCATTTGCGGGTATGTAGGGGTGGGGGACACAAGTCTACCCAGGTGTGTGTGGGCCATTTGGCACGAGCATGTGTATGTCTGGGGGCAGCACAGATGTGTGCATTTGCATTCAGCTGTGCGTGTTTGCAGTTGGCTCTGGGAATCTGTAGCTATCTCTTAACACATACAGGTGTGAGTGCACATACTGTGCATGAATCAATCCATTTACACGTATCTAGGTGTCTGTCTATTTGTATTTAGGTGTTTGAGCACATAGAGGAATGTCTGAGCATGTGCATGTACAATGGGTATACATATGTAGGCGTACCTATATGTAGGTCTACACACATGCATGTACAGATGTCTGTATAGACAGGCATAGTCTTGGCCCCCAGGTCTGAGGAGTGAGTGCAAGAGGCTGGAGAGGGCTTGGCATGGATGACAGGGACAATCTACACACCAGGCTTCTCAGAGGAGCGAGGTGGGCACTCCAGGAGTTAAACCTGCTGCTCTCTAGCAACTGAGAGCTGTAAAGGAGGCTTCCCAGCAGAAGAAAAATTCTTAAGGGGCATGGAACCTATGCCTTTTCTATCCAGGAATTGGCTGAGCCCCCAGGGTCTCTCCCAATGGCTGTATCAAGCAGGCCCCACTGTCCTGCCTGTCCTGACCCAGGAGCTTGTGATACTCCTCAAATGACTGACCTCCTCCCTCAACAGAGCAACGAGGAGCTGGGACCCCTAAGGAGGAGGGGACAGTGAATGAGCACAGTGCAGCAGGGATTCAACAATCAACATTGCTCTTCCAGCTCTGTGTCCCCATTCACTGTTCCCAGTAGGGGTCCCCTCCTGCCAGCAGGCAGCCTGGCTCCTTGCCAGCGCTCTCCCCATTCGGCCCAGAACAGGGTTTGGGATGCTGCTGGGCCAGGCAGCTCCAGATCAGGGCTCCTCCATTTCATGTCTCCTGTGCTGTGATCCATTCTGACCTGGCTTGGGCAGAGCGAGGGGTGGTTAATAGCTGAGCTGTGTGTGTGTGTGCCTGTGTGCCTGTGTGTGTGTGTGTGTGTGTGTGTGTGTGTGTGGTGTACATACATGGAGTGGGGAAGTATGAAAATCCCCGTCAGACAGATTATCAGAGCCCTGGGCTCCTACATGTCTGGACATACACCCTCTCTCTACCCATTGTTAGAAACCAGGAAATGATGGGATGTTGAAAAGCTGAAGGGTCTGGGGGAACAACCTAGTGGGAAAGGGACTGTTATCCACAAAGACGAGAGTTCACAGCACTGGAGAGATGGAACACATATGTGCCTTCTGAGTACCCTGTAGCCACTGCGCTAAAGTTTGCCAAGATTGCAGTGTCCCATGGTCTAGTGCCTGTAGGGGTGGAAAGGTGTGACACCTTACTTCACCCATCATAAGGGTCACAGCACTCTGGCTAACAAGAGAAAAGCATAAGAAATTTATTCAGTCGAAGTTTTACATGACCCAGGAGGCATCAGAAATGAAGACTCAAAGACTCAGGGAAAACTGTCCATTTTTATGCCTAGATTTGATGAAGAATGGACAGTCATGTAGAAATGAGATTGGACATAAAAGGGTCTGATCTAATGGTAATAGACAGAGTGAAGTAATAGGCTGAGAAACCCAGCAAGGCCTGTCCTGATTCTTCTTGGTCTCTCTGTGGCATTCCTTCCTCCCAGGTGTAGGGCAGGACCCCTCTGGAATGATGGGTTTATGATCTACTATCAGACAAAGTGGGTCAGAGAATTTCTTTATGGCCAACTCTTACACAGAAAGACAAAGGAAAGTTAGAGTAATATTTCTAGGTTTTATGGCTTGCTCTAGGAGAGAGAAATTCTAGTTTCTATGACCTGCCTTGGGGAAGAGGAATTCTGGTTTCGATGACCGGCTTCGGGGGAGGAAGAAGGGTGCGAGACAGGAGGATAGGAGAAGGTCGGAGAGAGCATGCTTCTGAGGCCCTTCAATTCCAAGTACTCAGCATGCCAAAGTGCCATAATTTGGAGCACTGTTTTCTGACCCCAACATGCTCAAGGACACATGTCCACCTTGGCATCCATCACTGTGCCCCTAACTGCTAATTCACTGCCCTAGGGGGCAGGTGCAGATGGACGTAGACCTCCAGAGCGTGGACGTCAATCAGTGTGCAAGCGGCCCAGGCTGGTATTCTAACACACACCTGTGCGATCTGAACAGCACCCAGGTAAGGAAGAGGAGGATGGGGATGCTACTAGGGTCCTGCCTCCCTCCCCCTTTCCCATCACTGCCACTACCCAGCTCGCAGAAGCAGCTGCTAAAGCCACCCCAGCATCTCAGGGTTTCAAGGGAATCCCAAGTGATTGGCAGTGATGAGACACCAGGCTTTTTAAAAGTGAGGCCATTTATACTTTCCTGATCCTGCCACTCCTGTCCAAGAAGCCCACCCCTATTCCTTTGAAATCTCAGTGTCCCTCTCTGCTCTCCTTTCTGGTACTCAGTGCTGCAGGATCCTTCTCCAGGGCCCCTCCTTGAGCCTCCATTAATCATCTCCTTTCCTTCCCCTGGACCACACTGTCCATGTTAACATAACTCTGGGTTCCTCTTTGCCCACAAAGGATGCCTCATTGGTGTTTGTTGAAATAAATGGAATTGCTGGTTGGGGTATGGGAGGAATCTAACCAAAGGAGCTTGACGAGGTCTGGGACTGGTGAAGATGATGGAACCCAGGGCAGATGCAGGCAGAATCAGGGCCATGGGTGCAGACAAATCAGAATGGTGGACAGCACTGGCTGGAAATTCTGCAAGCCTAATTCTGGGAAGTGGGCAGGCCAGGAAATGCATCCGCTCCATCGTTACTCTGCCTGCTCGTTCCTGAGCTGAACTGAAGCCAAGGTGAGCCCTGAAGCCTGCTGGAGCTGGTGGACATATCGCTGTGTGTGCACAGGTGACCTACTGCTCTTCAGGGCACAGGTGTTTGAAGCTATCAGCCCAGGGATGGAGAAGGGCTCCCATTGTCCGGCTCACTTTTTAATCAGCCACATTCCCTTCTTTCAGTACACACTTGTCTCACTGTGCAGAGTGTGGCAGGAATAGAGTACATCCCAGTGGTCCAGGCAAGAGGGGAAGCCGGACCACGATTTCATAACCGCCAAACTCTAACCCTTCCAGGTGTGATCAGGGGCTGGATATAGAATCTCCCAAGGTTAACCCTTCCTTTGCCCCACTGATGTCTGTTCCCAGCCACTCCCCGCAACAGATCTGACCTCATCTATGTGCTCATCTTCCCTGCCTGGCTCTGAGGTCTGCTCTGTCCCCTGCCAGGCAAACATCAATGGGCATTAGCCTGGCATTAGGGCTGGGGAAGGCAGTTCTGGTGCCAAAGCCAGATGGCCCCTGACGGAGTAAGCAGCTCCTCTGTGGGGGCCTTTTCAACCCAACTGTGTGCCAAAGAGGGAGGCTAATGGGGATCCTGTGAAGCAGGATGTAGGCACACAAGGTGTGGTTGGGCACAGAGCTCTCCCGGCTTCCTCCTCCTCCCCCGGTACTTTGCCCTAGCAACAGCTGGCCACCTGGAAATGGGACGTATGAGGCTCCTGCCTCTGTCGGTCTGAACAAAAGGGTGATCTATCCCCATACTTTTTGCTTGGGGTCTCTTTGTGAAGAGAGACAAGAGCAGGGACTAGGGTTTCCACAGAGGGAGGGCTTCCCCAGGACTAGGGAAGGCTTCTAGAGAGATGCTCCAGTGCCGACCCAGGTGCCATGGATAGGTCTCTTCCCAGGAGGGAAAGCTCTTCCAGAGAAAGCCCCACATAAGTACATATTGTCTTTGTTGTCCCCACAGTGCGTCCCCCTGGAGAGTCAGGGTTTTGTCCTTGGCCGATACCTCTGCCGCTGCCGACCTGGATTCTACGGGGCAAGCCGCTCTGGGGGTACGTGTGGTGGGGACCAGGTGTGTGTTTCACAAGCTAGGCTGGGCAAGAGGGTACATCTGGGGAAGAAAGGCAGGGTGGGCTGAGACTCTGGGAGGAAACTCGTGGAGCAAGGGCAGATCGAGAGAAGCGGGGGAGGCAAGCAGGGCCCAGTTTGGGGGTGTCTGCACCTTCTGAGAATGAGCCCATAGCATGTAGATGTGATGCAGGTTGACCTCCCAGTGAGCCCTAGCCTGGGGCTTACCTCTTCTATTGCCCTGCTGTCCCCAGGGAGTACCCACTCCCTCTTATCCCTGGGGCCACAGACCATAGGAGGGCAGGGAGAGGGCTGTGCTGACCATTAGGGGAGAAGGCTAGGATCTCAGGATGCCCTAGCCATGCCCCACTCCCTGCACCCATCCTGTTCTTTATAGGGTTAGAGGAGAGTGCCACCCAGACTCCTGGGCAATTCGGGTCCCGACAAGGTGGCTCCGGGAGGCTGCTGCGGTGCCAGCCGTGTCCTGACGGCTGCACCAGCTGCATGGATGCCACACCGTGCCTGGTGGAAGAAGCCCTGGCACTGCGAGCAGCAGTCCTAGCCTGCCAGGCCTGCTGCATGCTGGCCGTCTTCCTGAGCATGCTGGTCTTCTACCGCTGCCACCGGCGCAAGGCAAGGAAGGCCCCACATCTCTCTCCTGCACACATGTCCTGCCCATCTCAACCGGAGACTACCTAAGATTAGAACTCAGGACAAATGGGTTCCAGTCTTGACTCTAAATCTAACTCACTATGTGACATTAGGCAAGTGACACCTTAGACCTGTTCCCTCATCTGTAAAATGAAGGCATTGGATTTGATTCAACAAATGCGAGTTGAGTACTCTTAAGCAAAAACTGCCTAGGCACTAGAGGAAGTAGTCTGCACCCTCATGGAGCTCCCAGTTTAATGGAGCAAGCAAACAAGTAGATAAAATGACAGCACAGTGAGACCGGGGCAAGGATGGAGGTGTCTGTCAATTGCTGTGGGGGCTCAGAAAAGGACCTGGCCATCCTGCCTGAGATGGCATGAGAAAGACTTTCTGGAGAACATGACATTTGAGGCAAGCTTCAAGGTGAACTGGATTTCACTGGGCCGAGAAGGGGTATCCTATTCTAGACAAGCGAGCAATCTGACCCAGAGCTTGGAGGAATGCGTGAGATCCCTTCTAGCTCTAGCAACCTCTGATTTGAGCCCAGGTCTGCAGCAGGGCCCAGGCTGGGACTGGGAAGGCTCGGGGCTGGGGTGGAGTGGGGGAGCTGTGTGAAACCTTGGCCCCCGCCAGGCTTACTGCCAGAGGAGCTGGGCCTGGGCTGGGAGCGGGGGCGTGGCTGTGACAGAGAAGGCAGAACTAGCATTACAGGGCCACTGAGTGACCCCTCAAACAGGCCTAAGAGCCTCTGGCACCAGTGTCCAGGCTCCGTCCTCCCAATGACCTGCTCACATGCCTCTCTCCTGGGTTCACAGAGGATCTGGGCGTCTGGAATCGTCCTGCTGGAAACCATCCTTTTTGGATCCCTGCTCCTCTACTTTCCTGTGAGTCTGTCGCCAGAGGCTGTCCCACCCCCCTGGACCTCCCACATCTCCAACTTGGCACCCTCCAAACCCCAGAACTCCTCTTGGGGTGATTCAGAGACCTCAGACTCCTCCTACTCACACCCACAAATGGCAGGCTGGTCTAGTAAGCTCTGGAGCCAAACAGCCCCAGGCTTAAAAGAGCTCTATGACCCGCAGTGTGATTTAGGACAGGTTTCCTAACCTCTCTGATGAGCTGCTCCTCTACAGGATGGAGGTGAGCTGCCTCTCCTGCAGGGCTGCTGGGAGGATTAGCCACGTGCTTAGCACAGGCCCAGGACATGCAGAAGCACAGTGAGAGCAGACATTTTTGCCTCCTTCCTCTAGGTCTTTATCCTGTACTTCAAGCCCAGTGTATTCCGCTGCATCGCTCTCCGCTGGGTCCGGCTGCTGGGTTTTGCCATCGTCTATGGCACCATTACACTCAAGCTGTACAGGTAGGGCCTGGGGCAGACCTTGCTCTCACACTGCTCACCCCAGGCCACCCTGGCTCGTTTCTGTAACGGAGTTTTCCAAAGCCAGACCCTTACCAGCTCCACTCCCCTGTGCCCCCAAGGCCTACCCCCATCACTATAGCCTCCCCTGCCACGTAACTTCTTAGGGGTAAGAGGCGGCAGAGGACCATGAAAAGGATGGGAGGACAGGGAAGGGGAGGGAGCAATGGACGGAGGCCAGGGCTCTGGCCCCCTCTTTGTGGTCCTCCCCCATCCTCCCATTCACCATCCATACCCTAACCCTTGTAGGGTGTTGCAGCTGTTTCTGTCTCGATCGGCCCAGCGGGGCCCCCATCTGAGCAGCGGGCGGCTGCTGCAGCGCCTGGGACTGCTCCTACTGCTCGTGCTGGGCTTCCTGGCCGTGTGGACAGTGGGCACTCTGGAGCGAGACATCCAGCACGCCCCTCTGGTGATCCGAGGCCACACTCCCACTGGCCGCCACTTCTATCTCTGTCACCATGACCGCTGGGACTACATCATGGTCGTGGGTGAGCTGCTTCTGCCAAACCCAACTTCACTCTGGTCCCTGGCTCTGCACCTCCAGGGGCTTCCTGTCCTGGCTCTCCCTGCCTCTTACCCAGAGCCCTGGCCCAGACACCCCCAAGCATGCCCTACAGAGAAAGGGGTGGCCTGGCTGCTGAGGCAGCTCCGCTCTCTCCCTCCCCACAGCTGAGATGCTGCTCCTGTGCTGGGGCAGCTTCCTCTGCTACGCCACCCGGGCCGTACTCTCGGCCTTCCACGAGCCACGCTACATGGGCATCGCCCTGCACAACGAGCTGCTGCTCTCCGCTGCCTTCCACACAGCCAGGTGAGGATGGACCCTCCTGCCCACGACTCCTCCCACTCGAACACCACTCCTCACCTCTCCCAGGACAGGGTGCCCCCATCCCACAGCCATCTTCACAACACTGCTATGCCTCAGCAAGATGAGGGAGCCGCCAGGCGCGGTGGCTCACGCCTGTAATCCTAGCACTCTGGGAGGCCGAGGCGGGTGGATCGCTCAAGGTCAGGAGTTCGAAACCAGCCTGAGCAAGAGCGAGACCCCCGTCTCTACTAATAATAGAAACAAATTAATTGGACAACTAAATGTATATAGAAAAAATTAGCCGGGCATGGTGGCGCATGCCTGTAGTCCCAGCTACTCGGGAAGCTGAGGCAGAAGGATCGCTTTAGCCCAGGAGTTTGAGGTTGCTGTGAGCTAGGCTGACTCCACAGCACTCTAGCCCAGGAAACAAAGTGAGACTCTGTCTCAAAAAAAAAAAAAAAAAAAAAAAGATGAGGGAAGCCCCCACCTGTAGCTCTCTCCCTACCCCACAGATCCCCACCAAGGTGAGGAGGCCCCCCCACACAAGAGGAAGTATATCCTACTCCTAACTCCTCTCCCACTCCTAAACCACCTCTCCAGCCTCCCCCAAACACCCTTCCCACACATGCTCAGTTCCCCTGCCTTCTCCCCCTCACTCCTCAACCGTAACAGCAGCAGGCCTGCTGTGTGTCTGTCCATAAGGACTCAGTCCTGCGGCAGAGGCAGAATCAACCCACAGGGTGGTCCTTGCAGAGCTGTGGGGCAAAATCCTGTACTATAGGCAGCCAGAGAAGACAGGATGAAATAGCCCAAGAGGGCTTCCCAGAAGCCCTCATGGGGACTGACATGAGCCTTGAGGTAGGACCTACATCCTGGAGAGGGCAAGAGGAAGAGCACCCTCCTCATCCCATGGAGATCAGGGCCGGGGCTGGGAGAAGAGCCAGGGAGAAGGTGAGGTGGAAGAGGCTGCTCTCACCTGCACTGACAACCCCCCTCCCATCCCACACCCAGGTTTGTGCTGGTTCCCTCCCTGCACCCGGACTGGACCCTCCTCCTCTTCTTCTTCCACACCCACAGCACAGTCACCGCCACGCTGGCTCTGATCTTCATCCCCAAGGTGAGGTCTCCCCCGCCCGCATGTGAGGCAGACCCCGGCCCCCTTGTAAGGGGCAGTGTGGATCTGCTGTGCCACGGCACCCTCTCCAGCCCAGGGCAAAGGTAACAGAGGTGCTGGGAGTGAGTGAGCTGAGCCACAGGGGCCCTAAGGAAACTCTGAGAACCTACTGGGAAGCTGTTAGAGAGAGGTGAGGGAGCTGAAGGACATGGCTAGGAATTGCAGGGGCAGGGGGTCGGGACCACCCTGGTCTCTGAGCCAGAGAAGATCAGGGAGGATGGGGGAGTAAAATTCTACGGATCCCAGGAATTCCAAATCAGAGAAGGGGGCAAAGATTCACAAAGTAAAGACACATGCCACAGGGAGGTGAGAGTAGGAGTGGACAGGGAGCCCGGGGGAGTCTTTTTCCCACTCATACGTGCCTCGCCAGTTCTGGAAGCTGGGGGCTCCACCCCGGGAGGAGATCGTGGATGAGGCCTATGAGGACGAGCTGGACCTGCAGCGCTCGGGCTCCTACCTCAATAGCAGCATCGCCTCAGCCTGGAGCGAGCGCAGCCTGGACCCTGGAGACATTCGGGTAGGTGCAGCTCTCCCAGCCCCCTGCTGATGCCAGCGTTCAGGGACTGGGCAGAGGAAGCACAGCTGCCCTGACACTTGGACTGTGTGTCACTGCTGGTCCCCTCCCCTGCCCCTAGCTTTCCCTCTCTCCAAGACCTGCCTCCACTTCTCCATCACTGCCCTGATTCCTGTGACTCTATGCAAAGGAGGCCACACACTACTCAGTGGAAAGACCCCCAAAGCCCCAGAACACAAATCCTGGAGGCCCAGGCCACCTGGCAAGTTAGAGGCAGAGCTGAGAGAGGAGCCTACTGCCTGGGGTTCTCCACTCAGCAGGGGCTTTGTGGAGGGCAGACTAAGAAACCCCTCAGTCCCCAGCGAAGCAGAATAGTTGGTGACCCTAGGGCCAGCTGTGGAGTTGGGTAGTTCAGGCAGTGAGTGGCCACCAGGATTTCCACAGCAGGATCCCCTTTCCTGGGACCTGGCAGGTCTTGGAGAAAGGAAGTTCTTCCTGGGTCTTACGTTGGAAGAGCCTGG
Organism: Lepilemur ruficaudatus; assembly: GCA_963574885.1. Taxonomy (NCBI): domain Eukaryota; kingdom Metazoa; phylum Chordata; class Mammalia; order Primates; family Lepilemuridae; genus Lepilemur; species Lepilemur ruficaudatus. Next base: position 23,731 of record CAUYRT010108073.1, read on the forward strand.
TTATTCTTATTTTTCTGCTCAAAGGTATCACTATAGTCACAGGAACCCTAATGAGAGGCTCAGTGGGTAGAAAGTAAGGAGAGCTGGCAGTCTAAGCCCATTGTTTTATAAAACCTAAATGATGAGAACCATCTTGGGAAGCCATTTTGTCCATCCTTCGCCTCCACTGCGGCCCCCTCCACACCTGACTTGTTTACAGCCTCACAAAGGAGAGTCTTCCCACCTCCCGGTTCCTTCCTCGTCCCAGCTGCCTGGCTGGCTTCCCCCTGTGTCCCCTTCACCATCTGATCTCCGCCTGCCCGGCCTTCTGCCCTGTGTCGGGTCAAGGCTGAGTTGCACCCCACTCCAGCTGAGGCCAGGGAGCACCCAGAGCACTCTGGCACCGCAGCCACACTGACCGCCTTCCTCGTTTCAGAACATAAGCCAATCTACTCCCCCTATGCTGGCTCTGAAGAGAAACCCAGAACATAAAAGACTTTCAAAGCCCCACTCCATCACTTATACCTGGACACTGCACATTTCATGTCCATTAGTCCCGTCAATTTCTTTTTTTCTGTTTTGTTTTGTTTTTTGAGACAGGGTCTCACTCTATCACCATGGGTAGAGTGCAGTGGCATCATCGTAGCTCACTGAAGCTTCAAACTCCCTGGCTCGAGTGATCCTCCTGCCTCAGCCTCCCAAGTAGCTAGGACTACAGGTGTACACTACCACACCCCACTAATTTTTCTATTTTTTTTCTATTTTTTTTTTTGAGACAGAATCTCTCTTTGTTGCCCGGGCTAGAGTGAGTGCCGTGGAGTCAGCCTAGCTCACAGCAACCTCAAACTCCTGCGCTCAAGCGATCCTCCTGCCTCAGTCTCCCAAGTAGCTGGGACTACAGGCATGCGCCACCATGCCCGGCTCATTTTTTCTATATATTTTTAGTTGGCCAATTAATTTCTTTCTATTTTTAGTAGAGACGGGGTCTTGCTCTTGCTCAGGCTGGTTTCGAACTCCTGACCTTGAGTGATCCACCGCCTGGGCCTCCCAGAGTGCTAGGATTACAGGCGTGAGCCACCACACCCGGCCTATAAAAATTATTTATTGTTTCTTTCCTGCTAGTGAACAACAGTTCAAGTTGGTATGTCACAATAACTCTGCTCTGGATATGATATGCCACTACTATGATAGAGGGTCTTTTGAATTGAGGAGGCCCTTCCTCCCTTGGGCCATAAAACTGAACAATTTTTCCACCACTTTTCTCTATTCAAACTGACTGCAAAATCTGTATTCCCATATCATACCATCATGTTATTTGTTCTTCAGCTGGCACCAAACTCAGCGCTGAGAACTAAAATAGTGTGGTAAAACATTTTAATGTAATTTCTTTAAGATTATCTTCAAAACAAAACCACAAAATTTGAAAGTTCTCACGGAACACTCACTCCCACAACTGAGTCACAGAGGAAAACTTTTTTTTTTTTTTTTTTGACAGGGTCTCACTCTGCAGAGCAAGCTAGAATGCAGTGCCTGGATCACAGCTCATTGCAGGCTTGAACTCCTGGGCTCAAGGGATCCTCCTGCCTCAGCCTCTGGAGTAGCTGTGACTACAAGTGTGGGCCACCTTGCTTGGCCAGAAGAAACATTTAAACAGAATTTCACTAAAGTCTTGGGAGGTATCTGGGGGGAAACGACAACAGGGAATGTCATAAAGCTGAGTAATCGGATTTACACAGTCCCGTGCCTCATCGTCACCTTGCAGCCCACCCCCTCGGGGCTGCCTCCCCGCCTCACCCCGCGTCAGACCTCACGGGCGGGTCAAGACCCAGCGACAGCTGGGAGCTCTCTCAGCTGCCAGCCTGGGGACCACTCCCGTCCCCTTTTCCATGAGAGGACCCCACTTCCCCAAAAGTTGATCCAGGGCTTGATTCCAACCTTCAGAGGAAACCCTCACTTAGGGTGGGACTAACGGGGTCACCCAAAGGCCGCAACAGGGTCACCTCATCACTGCACGTTACACGCGCGGCCACACAGGACTCACCGCGTGCCGTCCCCATGCGGGCTTCCTCCTGTGGTTTTCACTGTCTCATTGCCTCGGGTAAGAACTCTCTCGCCAGCTTTAATTATGAACAAATTCAGTCTTGCTATACCATTAGCTCAAGGATTACAAACACGATTCCCTCCACTAATTGCCAGCTGTGACTGCTGCAGTCCCGCCAGACCCCCTTCCACAGCCCTGGGGACGCCCCCTCGGGTGCCTCCCCTTCCGGCCCCGCCCACCGGGTGGCAAGATGCTGCCGGAAGTTCCAGTAGTTCAAATGCCTGTTTGGTGGACGTGGATACCCTGAGGATCTACTGAATGACAAAGTCAAGGGGTCTTGGTGAAAGGAATCCAACTTTGAAGAAAATAGAAGAATTAGTTTCCATGGCTGAAAAGGCCTGCGGGCTGGGGGGTGGGGGGGAGGAAAGGTTTCCTCTTTATTCTGCCAAGAGCCCTCTTCACAATCCTCCCATTTGTGGCCCCACTTCTCTGTCCCCTTATTTAGTTATGGTCATAGCCAAATAAAACATTATGTGGAAATAAATGTCAGTAAAGGGAGCTTACCGAAAATAAAATTATACCATTATCATGACCATAAGATAAAATAGCAGAAAGATCAAGAAGCAGATTAAACAGTAAGAATAACTAATATAAAATATGAAAGATTATAAAACAAAAATTTAAAAGACAAAATGGGCAAAGAATAATGATAGCTAAATAAATGTAGTAGAAAGACAAAAAAAAAATGACATGCTAAAAGGAAGGGGAAATTAAATGTCAAAGTACAGAGTGCAAAAGCTAACATCCTGCAATAGCTCAAACTAAATGGGTCCTTTGAGCTGTGTACCCTGCAGGTTTCCTGGTTGACTGATTTCCAGAGTTGAGGGCCACCAAAGGCAGTCTCCAAGGGTCTGTTCTCTGGGGAGCTCTCCCCAAGTCAGCAAGCTCCAGCACAGAAAAGGCGAGAACAAGGGTCTCACCATTCAGCTGAAGCCTTCAGGCACATTAAGCTAGCTTTTATTCCATAATTAAGAAACTTTGGCCCACTAGTGGCCCACACCTGTAATCCTAGAGCTTTGAGAGGCCAGAAGTTCAAGGTCAGCCTGGGCAAATGGCAAGACCCTGTCTCTAAAATATTAAGAAAAAATTCACTGGGCATCATGGCGTGTGCCTGTAGTCCCAGCTACATGGGAGGCTGAGGCAGGAGGATGCCTTGAGCCCAGGAGTTTGAGGCTGCAGTGAGCTGTGATGACACCACAGCACTCCAGCCTAGGCAACAGAGCAAGATGCTGCTGTCTCAAAAAAAATGAGGAGGAGGAGGATGGGGAGGAGGAGAAAGACCAAGAAGCTTTGCCATTAGCTCCGGAGACTTTCCAACCTAGCCCCTATGCAAAATCAGCGAGAAGCATGCCTGCCAGTGCCCATTAACTGTATGTTAGCCTGGGAGGCCAAGTTTACAGAACCTGTGTGGTATCCTTGTTCACTGCCTTTAAACCTTCTCTTCCTCACAATTTTCTTAATAACATTTTCTTTTTTCTAGCTTCCTTTATCATAAGAATACAGTATATAATACATACATGTTAATCAACTATGTTATCAGTAAGGCTTCTGGTCAAGAGTAGGCTATTAGTAGTTAAGCTTTGGGGGAGTCAAAAGTTACAAGCAGATGTTTTACTGTGCAGGGGGTAGGTGTTGGTACACCAAACCCCTGCATTGTTCAAGGGTCAACTGTACTCAATGAGCCAATTTTAAAAATCAAGAAGTGGCAATTAAGTTGAAGATTATCTACAAATAGAGAAAGTGAGTAATTTGGGCATAGTAAAAAGATGGGACATAGGGTCTCCAATAAGTGTTCTCAAATATCTCTTTTGGATAAAGTGAGACAGAACTATAAGAAGTCATCTGCCTGTTTGGCTATTGAAGAATTTCATGAGCCCTCTCACAAGTATGTGAAAATTAAAGAAATAAGATTATCCTCTGAGGCCAGGCGTGGTGGCTCACACCTGTAATCCTAGCACTCTGGGAGGCCAAGGCAGGAGGATCGCTCAAGGTCCAGGAGTTCAAGACCAGCCTGAGCAAGAGCAAGACCCCGTCTCCACTAAAAATAGAAAGAAATTAATTGCACAACTAAAAATATATAGAAAAAATTAGCTGGGCATGGTGGCACATGCCTGTAGTCCCAGCTATTCGGGAGGCTGAGGCACAAGGATTGCTTGAGCCCAGGAGTTTGAGGTTGCTGTGAGCTAGGCTGACACCATGGCACTCTAGGCCAGGCAACGGAGCAAGACTCTGCCTCAAAAAAAAAAAAATTATCCTCTGAGAATTAAATTCTACAGCTACACAAAACAGATCAGAGATGGATAAAGCCATCTGAAAGAGACAGAATAAGTCTGAAAGCTTAGCAAGTATAAAGATTAAAAGAGCCAGTTAGAGCAGGGGTGGTCAGCCAAGAAAGCGTAGAAACAGGAGCATGAGAATAGTGAACATCAGCAGTGCCCGTGTAAGAAACACTCACTGGAGATGGTGCTTTGAATAATCCCAATGCCTTCTGATAATTTGCCTTCCTTGGAGGTCTGTCTTCAGTGAAAGAATGTGCAAGCCATGTGTAGACAAGTATTCCAGACACAGAGGCGGGTCCAGTCCTCTTGTGAATCAACAAATTGACATTCTGGTTTCATGCATCAGCTGTCGGAGCTTAATTAATTAGAGTTGAAGCTGAGAGACAGATCCACACTCAGTGTGCTGATGGATCCAGTTTCTAAACCTGCAGGGCAGAGACCAGACCCTGTACGCAGATAATGCCACCCTGTGAGTTCTCTCAAGAGACAGACAAATGCTCATCCTTTGATATCCTCACAATCCTCACATTGCCTTTGGCAATGACATTCCTCAAAGCTTTTTATCTGTCTCCTGACTCTGAGAGTATTGATTTATAGGGAAAGAACCAGATGTGGATTGGCAAATCTCTAATCCTGATTAGAAGGAGGACACTAGAGTGAAATCAGACCAAATATGACCTCCTCGTGGACCAACTAAAAAGCAAATTTTTAATGTAGTTTGTGCCTTAAGATGTTATTTGATTCTGGTCTACTTTCCACTAACTTTGGTTAAGGAAATGCCATTTGTGTCCCTAGATTGTAAGTGTTAATTACCTTTTCATAGCTATCAATTTTCTCCACTTTAAAATGAGGATAATAATACTTACCCTGCTGTTGATTTACTAATCATTCATTCATTCAACAAATATTTATTGAGTGCCTGCCATATTTAAGCCATTAGGCCAGAAAGTGGTGATATTTGGGAAATAGAGATGCTTGGTTTCTGCCTTCTAATGGAAAGACATAACTTAAATCAATTACATTAGTCTACTCAGGCAGCTGTAACAAAATACCACAGGCTGGGTGGCCTAAACAACAGAAATTTATGTCTCACAGTTCTGGAGGCAAGAAAGTCCAAGATCAAGGTGTCAGCCAATTTGGTTCCTGGTGAGTGCTGTCTTCTTGGCTTGTGGAAGGCCGCCTTCTCATTTTGTACACACAGACAGAGAGAAGGAGAGAGAGAAAGAGAGCACACACTCTGTTGTCTCCTTTTGTAAGAACACTAATACTATGAGATTAGGGCTGTACCCTTATAACTTCATTTAACCTCAATTACTTCCTTAAAGACCCTATCTCCAAATACAGTCACACTAGGGGCTAGTGCTCAACATAGAAATTGTTGGGGGGGTGGTAAACAAACATCAATAATGGCAAGTGATTAATTAATTAATTATAATGTGATCAAGGTTACAAAGAAGAAGCTAAGAAAAACCCTTTGGGGAGGATTAAATGAGATGCCTACCTGGCTCTTTGCCCACTCCATTCCTTTGGGTGATCCACTGTCAAAGACCAGAGGGCAGATGGCACAGTCTCCCACCAACTTATCTACCACATCCCTCCTGATTTTCTTCCTTTCCTTTAAAACCTAGTCCTCAGCTGAACCTATAAACAGAGCTCCCCAATGAGATTTAAAAAAAAAAAAATGCCAGGATTGAAAAGCCACGCAGCATGAGCATCAGTAGAAGATGCTTGTGTCTCTCTGATTCTACAACGCACTGTGCCTCTGCTGCTACCCCCAAAATGGTAACCAGGGCAACCTTGGCCCCTGGAACTTGTGTACCTGCTGCTCTTGCTGCTGCTGGAAGCTGGCAAAACATATCTCCTTCAGTGATACATCTTTTTTGCTTTTGCTTTATCTTCCTCCCTGTCTTGGAACCTTAGAATAAATTCACACAGAACCTGCACTAAAAGAACTTCAGCTCTTTTCTTCCTTAAATAGAGTTCCTTGCCTATTCAGACTACCCTTCCCACCCCAGATGCTGGAGGGGCTTTGATTTCCCCTTGTTGCTCAGGAGTATTAATCCTAGTTGTTATGGATTGAATTTTTCTTCAAAAAAATTCATGTTGAAGTCCTAACTCCCAGTAAGTCAAACATGTGCTTATTTGGACACAGGGTCTTCAGAGAGGTAATTAAGTTAAAATGAAGTCACTGGGGCAAGCTTTAACCCACATGACTGGTGTCGTTATAAAAAAGAGAAATGTGGAAATAGACATGCATCCAGGAAGAACATCATGTGAATAAAGAGACAGCCACCGACAGGCCAAGAAGAGAGGCCTGGGAGAGATCTTTCCCTCACAACCCTCAGAAGGAACCAGCCTTGCTAACACCTTGAATTCAGAAGTCTAGCCTTCAGAACAATGATATTTGCTGTTTAAGCCACCAGTTATGGTGCTTTGTTTTGGCACCTGTAGCAAACTAATACACTAGTGCTCCAGGGCCTGACCTCGGTATCGATATCCTCTCCACCAATTTTATTCATGCAAACAGGACTTCTGAAAACCTGGCCTGATATGCCAGGACTCTTGAAGTCCTCATACAGATAGCCTTTCCCTCCTCCATGGCTGTCACTTCATTGAGAATGTGCCACATTTGTGGCTACTGTATGTGAAAATCATTTCCTTAGGAACAAAGGATTAATATGAATAAGACTCAAAGTTTTGAAAGTCTAATGAAATCTTGGATTTTTTTTTTTTTTTGCTTTTCTTCATTCCTGAAACTAAGATGGTCCCAGGGAAAAGAGTGAGATAGTGGTCACAGCCATGCCCACAGACCAGACCCTCCACTGGTCTCCACCTGTTTTTTCATTCTGGGTCCCAGGCTTAAAGAGCAGCACATTCTGGGGCATGCTCTTCTCATAGTGAAGAGCAGAAGCTTTGGAAGGATGAACCAAAATATGCTTTGTCTCATAAATCTCGTGCTTGGGACTGGTGCTCTGTCACTTCCAACCATGTTTGGATCAAAGCAACAATTATGGCCAAGCCCCAAATCAATGGAGCAGAGATACACGCATCCCTTCAGAAAGGATGGGTAAGTCACATGAAGGGCAGAGCTGTGCAGAGTTGGGGACAATAGTCCATTCTAGCACAACAAGTTTAGAATATATTTGTAAAAGTAAAGAGAGCAGTAACTAAAGGCAGATAAGAAGCCAAGTATGGCTTTTATTTTGTATAATTTTCAGGTAAGAGACATCTGAACAAGTTTATATGCTACTGGAGTAGGAGCAATAAAAATATAGAAGTGAAAAGAAATAAGGATGAACATCGCTTCAACAATTCTTCCCTCTCTCTTAAAACCCCAACTATATTAGTCAGGGTCCAATCTAAGAGATAGAAACCACATTATAATTTGGATAGAGAAAGTTTAATATAAAAATGATTAACTATAACAGAGAACTGGCTACTAAGGTGTGAAGAGCAATCTGAAGAATAAAGACTAGCATGTGGAGAGAGCAGCCACCAACCCCAGGGCTGAGGCAGAGCACCCAAGGATGGAATGAATATGGAAGTGCACCCCGCACCCCGGGACCTGAGCTCCAGACCTTGCCGGGAGGACACAGCCATGACTCACTGGGCAGTGAAGTCACTGAGGGGCCTGCTGGTGGGACTTGCTGGCAAGTAATTCTGGGGCCCAGGAGTGGGGAGTGCCTGTGGGGAGGCACGCTGCTGGCCATTGTGCAGGGCCTGTCTAGAAAAAGCACACTAAACCAGGAAACACCCCTTCTTCCTCCAGGCTCCTCTACTGATGGAGCATGTTAACATCATGCCAGCCGACCAAGGAGAAACGTCCCAACATCACAAGCAAGCAATGAAGGTGGATTTGGAACCCAGAGGCAACAGGCTGATAACCAGCACACCAACCCTGGTTAAATCAAATTCTATGCCTATTCCACACTGGCACCTGTGTGGCTACATGTGGACAGAGAAAACAACAACAACCACCTAACTGACTGCTTGTCATTAGTCTCAAGTGGTCATGAAGGTGGCCAGCAATCCTGTCACATTTCCATGGTCTGCTCACTCACCTGCTCACCCAGATGATTATTTGACACCTCTTCATTCCTCAGCCCTATATAGCACCTTCTTCCCAATCCACTCAGTCTCTCTGCTGGTATCCTTGGTTTCTATTTCATGGAGAAAATAGAAGCATTGAGGAGAGAACTTCTGCAAGCTCTTGCCACCACACCTACCCACCCAGCAGTGTCTGCACCCACACACTCTGCCTTCCCACATGCTAGGTGACCCAGATATCAGGGCCTCTCTATCTCTCTCCATCAGATTCCCATCCCCTCTTGCCTGCTTGCCTGCTCAAGAAAATCCCTCTGGCATCTCTCTCTCTCTCTCTCTCTCTCTCTCTCTCGCTCTCTCTCGCTCTCTCTCTCTATCTCTCTCTCACATAGCATCAATTCTCCCCCAACCCCGCCACTACTGAACCATCCCTATCAGAATACATGAATACATCTAAAACACCACACCCTTGCACACTCTTGACCCCACAGACTCCTCCAACTTCTGCTTCATCTCTTCACTCCTATTTACAGCAAAAGTCTTTTTTTAAAAAATACTTTTCTATAGTCATTGTCTCCAATTCTTCTCTTCTCACTCCTCTTACACATACTCCAATGAAGTATTTATCACCACCAGGTTGTTGAGACAGCATTTTCAAGATCACTGATGACCAGGGTCACCCCTAGTATATATAAAGCCCTGGAAAAATATTTTTGTAGGGCCCTTATCTATCTAAACAATTTGATTTAAAAATATATTTTAATGTATGGGCTTATGTGAGATATTGACATTTGTCAATAAATATTTAGAATAATCATTAGAGAAGAGGCACTTACATATTTGTTTATTGTTCTATCACTGCACATGAAGAAACTTCAGAGATTCCAGACACCAGCTATTCCTGTGCAGATCCAGGAAACATCTGTCCACATTTTTTTGACTAATGTTTTATCTCTTATTGTGAGAAAAAGGCAGCAACATTATTACTCACAATGTCATGGCTCTTTGGAATCCATGTGGATTGAAACAATATAGTTTGGTAGGCTGGGCACGGTGGCTCACGCCTGTAATCCTAGCACTCTGGGAGGCTGAGGCGGGTGGATTGCTCAAGGTCAGGAGTTCGGAACCAGCCTGAGCAAGAGCGAGACCCCATCTCTACTAATAATAGAAAGAAATTAATTGGCCAACTAAATATATGTAGAAAAAATTAGCCGGGCATGGTGGTACATGCCTGTAGTCCCAGCTACTTGGGAGGCTGAGGCAGAAGGATCGCTTCAGCCCAGGAGTGTGAGGTTGCTGTGAGCTAGGCTGACGCCACGGCACTC
>CAUYRT010108074.1:0-15128 GCA_963574885.1 Lepilemur ruficaudatus
GTGGTGTCAACATGGCTCACAGCAACCTCACACTCCTGGGCTCAAGCAATCCTCCTGCCTCAGCCTCCCAAGTAGCTGGGACTTCAGGCATGCACCACTACACCCAGCCAATTTTCTATTTTTTGTAGAGACTTGGTCTCACTGTTGCTAAGGCTGGTCTCAAACTCCTGAGCTCAAGCGATCCCCCTGCCTCAGCCTCCCAGAGTGCCAGGATTACAGGCGTGAGCCACTGTGCTTGGTCTGTTTACCATATATTTTACTTATTTATTGTCTCTGTTTATTGTATCTTATTTATTTTCTGTCTTTTCATTATACTATATGAGTTCCTTGAAGACAGGAGCTTTTGACTTTTTTTTTCATTGCCATATTCCTACCACCTAGACAAGTGTCTGGTACACACCAGGCACTCAACAAATAATTGTCAAATAAATAAATAAATGGAGAGAACTCTGGGCCATTGGATCCTAGTTAAGGATTGCTGGCATTAGTGAATACTTTCTTGTTAGTAAACTCCATGCAGGCCAAGGTCTGGATTCAGAGATGAAGCTGATTGCTCATGAACCTCACCAGGTAGCTGGATCCTGTCCCTCTAAGCTCATTGTGCTTATCCTCAGCTTCTTTAGATGAGATATAGACTTTCCTGGTGGTGCCGTGATATCATTCTCCACAATTGTCCTGCTTGGATACACGTAATTCCTGCCTCCTGAGCATAAAATTCTTCAGCAATAGGAGGCTACATGGTGATAGCCATTCTCTTCTGAAAGGTCGTGCACTTTTTTCAGTAGATTAACTTTTTATCTCTTAATGATGCTAAGAAAAGGTCAAAGCAGCTAACAGATGGAAGACGGAAAGCTTCTGGTGGAGGAGATCAATGTTTCCAACATCGATCTAACTCCAGAAACTTCTTAATGACTACGGGTGCGGTTCATGGGGCACTGCAACTAATATGGCAGCTTATCGAGATAACAAAAATCAAACTTGCGCAGAGCAGTGTTTTCTATCTGTCTTGAAGAAGGCTCTGATTCTTCCTTCTGAGAGCTGTGAGCTCCATGGGCAAGTCTTTGCTTGTGGGGTGAAGCTTGGAAAGCCTGAAGCTCCGCTAGGAAGGCAAACTTCCCATACCTGTTAGCAGGCGGGCAGCGCGGCTGGTGTGACTACTCTGTTGTGGCTTCTGGAAGCTGGTGGCTCCCTTCCTTCACATTCAGGAACTAAGGTGTTCTGCTTATGGAAGGAGCTGAAATGACAGATGAGGGCTCCCACCTGAGGTTGCCGCTACCCACAGAGACCACCGCCCTCCCCAGGCAGGGAAGGGAGACACCAGGGCGTCTGGCTGCCTAGAGGGGCAGGGGGAGGAACTTGGGGCTGCCATGTATTTACCAGATTGTTTGCTTAATGCCTGTCTCCCCAGTTGAACTGTAAGTTCCATGAGGGCAGGAATTGTATTTGCTATAGGGCCAGAGATGTGGAAGCAACTCAATAAATTGTTCTCGAATGAATAAATGTGTAGACAAATAAATGAACAAAGATTCCAATGCCAGAATTTTCTCTCCAGTCCTTGCTGCACATGGCCAGAGGGGCCTCCCAATCCTGATCTTCCCACAGTTCCATCAGAGCCCTGTGTTTTCATGCCTAGCGCCTTCCTGACAACTAATCTGTCAGTTCCTTGTGGTTCTTCTAACGCCTCCTCGATACAAACTTGGCACAATGTGGGGACGCAGAGGAGCTGCTAGTCAAGAGAGGCTGGGGCTGGTGGAAATGTGACCGCCCATCCCACTACCTGGGTCCCCCACTCACGGGGATCCAGTGACACCTCTGGGTTGCACAGAGCTGCCAATCCTCTTGTGACATGGTGACAGGATCTCTCTGCCAGAAACAAGGCAGCAGCTCCTGGATCCTAAAATGGACCAGAGAGGGGCCCAAGGCAGAGGCCTGAGATCCACTATGAACATAAAAGTGAGGTTTCCGTGGGTAACTTCAGAAATGGAGGCTCAGCAAATGACTGAGGATCAGAGATGAAACAGATGGGCACACCGTGTCCCCATCAGTGGAAAATGTAGGGCAGCTGCCAGATGCGCACTCCACAACCGACTGGCTTCTCGGAGAGAGCTGGTCCCCAGCCAGCCCCTGACCCCTCAGCGCAGCCGTGAAGGGAGACACAGCTCCCAAGACCACAGACCCCCTCTCTTGACCACACCGTGAGTGCCTCTAGGACTGGGGCCATATGCAACTTGTGTCCCCGGCCTGGGACTGACGGGTATGTTCTATGTAAATGTTGAATTTGAATGAATGAGTGAGTGAATGAATCTCACAGGCCATTTCTGCACCCCGCCCACCACCGCCAGGATCTAAGATAGAAGTGTTCATAACATCAGCACCTGCCCACCCATGTTGGCTTTCTGGCTTCTAAGGGGTTAACACTTTTCACAGGAGGTGTCTGGTCTACACACCTCTCTCCTGTCCCTCCGTCCCTGTGCTATGCAGGTGGGAAAGGGGTCTGTGACTGTCTGCTCCCGGGAAGCTGAAGCCCTCAGCCCGATTCTACCCACACTGACTGTGTGATGGTGGTCAAGTAATTGAACTTCTCAGAGTCTCAGTTTTCTCATCTGCAAAATGGGAGAATAATAATACTCACCTTGCACGATTGTTGTGAGGATTAAATGAACTATTTTAGGTAAAGTATCATCGTTGTCATTCCCTGAGGGTACAGAGACAAGGCAGAGGGTACAGTCAGCTGAGACTGGTGGGATGTTGAGAGAAGGACGAGGGTGAAGATAAGAAGAGATCGGGTTGGGGGTTTAGATTTTGTACTCAGAACCCAGAGAAAAATCACAAAATCAAGGCTCTTCACCCTGGAGATGGCACATTTCTTCCAGAGAGGTGATTTTGGGCTCCTGGAAAGTCAGCGGTGACAAAGTAAAGCCAGAACAGGAGTAGAATCCCATCCGCCCACCCCCCAACCACCCCTGTCCCCAGTGGTCTTTCCTGGGAGAGGAAGGCGTGGTCCTGGCTGCAGTTTTGGTCCTGGGAGGACCCACGGGAGGCTCGGAAGTGTTTTCAAATCTCCCATTAGCACATCCACAGTCCTGCTTTCATCTCAGAGAGCAGCTGCTGCTGGAACATTCGCTCCGAGTCACTGGCTTTCTGTCCTTACCTGAGCTCCAAGCATTTCCTCAAGTCTTTGGTTACTTAGCTCTTAGAACTCTCCCAGTGGAGAGAACATTTGCTTTGCCGACGTCCAGCCCAGGTCGGCTGCTCTGCCGTGGTTTCTCAAAACCACTACCAGCCCTTCACTCTGAAGAGGCAAACTGTCTGTCTGTACCACCACATTTAACCAAGGCAGTCCATGAAGCTGGCTGCGGGGGCTTCAGAAATGGCTTCCAGCTAGTACCCTTTGCGTGACGTCTCAGACAGGATGTTCCAGAAAACATGGCCACTTCCTGGGAGCCGGCCCCTTGGACGCAACCTTCCTCTCCCTGGGCTGCAATCACAGAGATTCTTGGCTTGTGAAGGTTCACATTCTTCTGATTCGATTTTTTTCTACCCTGCAGGGGACAGCAGTGGGCAAAGAACTGTGGCATTCATAGGATAAAAGAAGAAACATTTGCTTCCAATTATCCAAATTATTGTTTGCTAATTGAAGTACAAAAGGGGTATTTTTTTTCCTCCTCTGGTTGGTATAAGCATCCCTTCTCTTAAATCTCTTTGATTGAACAAAAATGCTTTTGGAGTGTTTACTTTAATCCACATATCATTTTCCTGATTAGTAGCTGTTCAGTAATGTCCTTGCTCACAGAGGCCAGCTCTAACCAGAGAGCAGTTTGCCATCAAAGCGGCAGAAACTGGTTATCTATGCACCACTGTGCATCTGTCACTCTTGCTGGATCTTTTTTTAACATGAATATCAGTTTGGGGGACAAAATTTATCTACCACTGTACTATAACCATATATATGTGGTTTTCATATAGGTGAGCAGTGTCTTAGATCGGATTTTCTGGAAACAGACTCTGAGATGGAGATTGCATGCAGGGTGTGCTCTCGGACAGAGCACCTGTTTGTTGGGGGGGTGAGGAATGCAGGGAGAACTGGGGAGAGCTGCAGTGGCAGCAGGGGCCACATCTCATGCCAGGGAGGACGTGCATACTGGGATGACCCTTTAGAATTGTCCCAAATTGAGACAAGGAGGCTGAACTTGAATGCCCCAACCCTGACCAGTCTTTAGAACTGAGCTTCCAGGAAGGGGAGATAACCCTGGGTGAGGCATCTCCCTCAGGCCCAGAAAGGGATGCAGCTGTGAGCAGCATCACTCCAGGGTGGGATGGGGGCGTGGGGCTGGGGGTGGGCAATGAATGCCTCAGTCCTAAAGGGGGCTCCAGGTAGTCCACCCCTGTCCACCACGCCCACGTCTAAGCAAACATACCTTAAATGCAAAATATAGATCGACTCATACTATTCATTTTGTTTTGTTTTTCTGTTTAGAGAGTGGGGACTCACAGTGTTGCCCAGGCTGAACTTGAACTCCTGAGCTCAAACGATTCTCCTGTCTCAGCCTTCTGAATAGCTGGGACTACAGGCGTGCCCCGTCATGCCCGGCTGGTGCAATGTTATTTTTGAAGACACACATGAAAAGCCAATAGGAACCTTTCTCAGCTCCAGCTGTTCAGACGTTGTGGTCCTCAAACTCTTTTTAGAACGGAGCTCTGCAAGGTCTATGGTATTTGTATATTCTGGGCAGATGCAACGAAGTTATCTCTGAACTCCTGCCAGCGATCAAAGGAACTGATGATGTAGAACAGTTCCACGGGCCATCTCCTTCCTGCCCATCATCTATCATCCCCACCCTCCGCCTTTTTTTCCGAGTGATGATTGCACCCCAAACACATAAAATTAATCACCACTCGAGGCCAGCCAGGTGTCTTGCCTCCAGAAATTATCTCACTGCAGCAAAAGAACAGCTCGGATCTGATAATGTCTCATAATTTCATTTAAAGAGCACCTCAGAGTCACATGGGTGCCCCTGACAGGTTTGCAAAGTTCTGAGAAGCAAAGAGCGCTGGCTTCATGCAAAGATCAGGTGACAATTGTTTCAGGTAAAGCCACGTTTCAGGTAAAAAAAAAAAAAAAAAAAATTAAAAAAAAAAGCACACCTTGACTTAAAGCAGTTCTAATTAAATCACCAGCTTCCGACAAAGGAGAGCCCTTGTAGGGCAGAATCAGGTGCTCCACAGAAGAATAGCTCTGTTCTTTCTGGAAACTTTATGATGGTTTTGCAGAACTCAGGCTAGTGAGAAGCCCTCAAACTACATATGCACTTAGCAGCAGATTATTCCACAATCCAATGAAGCTCTGATTTTGAAATCCCATATGACAAGCCCTGCTTAACTTAACAGTGGCTGATAGCCGCCTCCTCTGGTACCCTGTATGTATATTTTATTTTAACTATGCGGCCCTCTGGCAACGTCCTGTACGTTTCAATCAATCAGAAGCCCCATTTGCCAGTTCCATGCGGAGTTCAAGTGCTTCTGAGGATTTGGCAGAGAGCAAACAATCACAGAGATAGATATAAAAATGATTGTCTTAATCTAATCATCTGGCATTTCCAATATCTAAATCCGGCAAGGAAGCGCATTCCTGCGATAGGCAGAATGCAAGAGCCACAGACATCAGGCGGGTTTTTACCAATGAGCTTGGCCCCCGTTTTAGATTAGCGGCAAATCCTTATAACTTGGCTCTAATTGAGAGCTTAGCTGTTGCTATTAAATTCCTTTTCAGAAACAATACTGCCTACACGATTACCCTTACTGAGAACATTCTCCCGCTCTATCGGAAGCTATCCAAATGGATGAGAATTAAGGCAAACACTTTATAAAATAACACTCCTCAGTGACAGGTTGGCATATTTGATGAAGAGGAGCCTCCGATAGAGTCTGTGAATAAAATAAAGCCAGGCTAAGCATCGCAAGCCCTGTACGAGTGCATTACCATTCCACTCCCTGCTTATTCTCAGAGCCCAATAAATAAGATCTTGTGACACTTGACGCAGAAGAAAAGGAAACTGAGTCTCAGTGAAGTGACCCAGGTGCCTCTTCACTCTCTATCACCATGTCCTCTTAAAAGCCTTCAGCAAATCCAGACCTGCGCACTCTGCCACTGGGTCCTGGGAGGACAGGTTTGGCTGCGTCCCTGATAGGCCTTGGTCCTTCTAATGCAGATTTCCCTCAGGGGGAAAAGGACATGCCTGCACGGCCTCAGAGCCAGCAGATACCCAGTGCCCTGGCTGGTTAGTATGCTAACAGCAAACAGCACCCAGGATAAACAGGCGCCCTTTAAATAAGCCAGTACAGCAGGCGGCTGGATTACTGCGACCAAGGCAAAAGACTCAAACGAGAGATCTGATAGAGTAACCAGAACGGAAGAAAGTTCACATTACAGATACTCCTAGTTGAAAAGGTCCGACAAGTCTCCCCGTCGTCCTGAACCTGTACAGATGGCTCCTGGTGACAGCTGCATAATCAATTGTGCGTGGTGAGGTCACCGGCCCAGATTTATTTGACTGTATATAAATGTGTGACTGTAGCTCTCTGCTACCGGCCTCGCTAAGGGCCGTAATGACGATATATTTAGCAGGAAAAAAATGAAATGCAATGAAATCCATCCTAAATTCAGATCATCCTAAATTCACAAATCAACATTCCGGGAGAAGGATCAATATGAGTTTTCT
This sequence comes from Lepilemur ruficaudatus, assembly GCA_963574885.1. NCBI lineage: Eukaryota > Metazoa > Chordata > Mammalia > Primates > Lepilemuridae > Lepilemur > Lepilemur ruficaudatus. Next base: position 6,720 of record CAUYRT010108074.1, read on the forward strand.
CAATATGCCATGATATAGTTTGTCATTCGACAACAATCTTGGGCTTAAAGGAGCCCAAACACGAACATGCATGTTTATTCTAAAGTCAGGATTAGTGAGTGTTAACCTGAGGGTTAATTTCACAGGGTTCATCCATCCTCTTTGGAACCAAAGTTCACCAAAGGATGATGAATGCAGCCCAATCCAAATTATTTTCGGTCACATCAAATTTTAATATGAATATTCTGCCAGCATTAAATGGAGAGACATCAAGTTGAATAATGGTAGAATGTGATATTCCAGCAGTTCATTTTGTCTTAATTACAGAACTCTAGGAAATGCATTATTTTAAATATCTTGAAATGATTGTCTTAAGAACACTGTCATGATATGCAAGCTCCGTTCAAACCTTAGTCATCCACATAGCTGCGGATGTTTTCTTGCTGTTTTGTTTTTCCCACAAAAGAGTTGTTTATCTGCTTGTTAATATTTTCACATACGGGAAGCTCAATTAACGCTAAAATTCAGATGATTGAGTGCAGCAGAAATTAGCAAACACAAAAACCCCCGGCTGATTGAATTATAGCACATACTTCTTCCAATAAGTTCCTCTGTGTCTTCTCGTTGGGAAATTAATCCATAGGAAGTCCGCCTGTGTCTGCCCAGCCTGCCGGGGCCAGGGTAAGTTTTGATGGGAATCCTCTCTAGGAGGATCCCTGTGGCATTTTGATTTATCCACAAGACTTTTCAATCTTAAATGGAACACACTTAAAATAATAGAAAAGCACGGTTAAGTTGGAATAATGAAAGTTGAGGACGTCAGGGAGATGAAATAAAGTTTACGAAGATATGCCCCGTCATAAAAAGTTCACTGTTCCCTGTAATAAAGTGCAGGAATATCAATTGACTGAAGTGACAGCTAGCTTTCAGAATATCCATGAAGAAAAGCAGCCTCATCTCATAGGTGTATTAAAGTATTACTTACCCCCTTTTGGGAAAGCTATGTCACCAATTCCAGCAGTGAATAGTGATGCATAAAATTGAAGGAGAAAATGTGGAGGAAAATAAGCACACATCAGAAGCAAGGTCAAGAACCTAATTTCACAGTGACACACTAGTAATTTGGCTTTGAAAATTTTTGTCAATTCTAAATTCATTTGAAAAGGCATAGCTCAGAAATGCCAGTGTCTGAATATGAGATATGCCGGTGTCTGAATATGAGATTCCAATATTTATAGCACAGTTTACAAATACATTACCCCTGTCACAGTGAAATAAGTCACATACTTACATGCTGAGTGGAGTCGGTCCAAAGGTGTAGGCATCAGGGGAAAAGATAAGGCGACAAGTAATTAGTACATTAATCTTTTTTATTATATCATTTTTCAGACATATATGATCGTAATGTAAATTAGAAATAAAGGAGGGTTCATGGAAAATAGAATTAATTTCGAGGAGGTCAATCACTCTACGGTAACTGCATTACAAGCAAGGTGTAATTTACGGCAACATTTGTCCGTTTTCCTGCGTGTGGCTGATTACGATGCGCCGCTGCCCGCTATCAGTTGAAAGTCAGCTTGCGCGATAACATTCTGCGTCCTAATGAAATTCATTTGCAGTACAAAAATTTGAGTGAATCCAACAAGGGCTGTTACAGGCCTTAATGGCATTCTATGGATTATTGATTTTTGATTTAGTTTCTGCTCAAGAGAAGCCCATTTTAACAGCACCATTACCTCTATAACGATTAGAGACAAAAAGTTAATTATGTAATTATAAAGCCAATAACAGACTTGTCTGGTTTACTTTGCTTTAGTCAGTTTAAACATTATCTCTCGTGTGCACATCATAACAGGCGGAGTGTGAGAAGAGAGATTAACGCCATGAAAGCAGATGTGAAATTTAATTCTCCAGCCCATGGCTGTCTGGGAAACCATTAAGTAATCACTGCATTCCCCTCTATTAAATTCACGGATGCCACTTCGCACACAAAAGGTGGGAAAAGGTGCAGCAGAGCTTTCCAGTCTTATTGAGGGGAGACACAGACCCAGCCCGAGGCGCCGAGGGAGAAAACCCTGCTAAATAGGATGCCTCTGTCTACTTGAAAATGAAAAGCTTGGGAAAAATTAAGCGTATGATGTCGTTCCTAAGATAAACCAAGGGACTGCTTTCACCTTGAAAAGGGGCCGGAGCTACGAAAGGGCGGCCGGTTGGGAAATCAGAAGCCAGCCCTGACGAAGGTCACTAGAACTTTCTAAGGCTGTGCCTTGTCGTTTGCTGGCTTGCAAGTTGTGCTGTGAAACATAAACATTTTAATAACCATCATCCTTCCGAGCGCTTCCAAATGGGCAGCCTCAAATGAAATCTCACACCCTTGTTAGCTATGCAATTTCGCTGCGGTGAAGCTTATTTGCCTTTAGTGTGTGTGTGTGTGTGTTTTCTTTTCTTCCTCCTCCTCTTACGATCTTATCAAAATTGTTGTTAAAAACAACTACCCCTAGCAGAGAGTCTGTATCTCTCGCAAGGGTCTCATGACCTCATCTGGAGAATGTCTTTCTCCCGCCAAAAATGCACTTTAAAAAATCTCTAGTAGGAATATTTTATGCATAGGCTCATACCCGGAGAGAAGTGAGCATTCAAGAAAGGTTCAGCGATGGATTATAATAAGGACCTAAAAATAGAACTATGTTGAGTGGAGCAATCATGACGTGTGGCTAATAAGACCCTCGAGGTTCACAGCTCAGGTAAGCATGTAAGTTCCTGGGAACTCTTAGCAGATGAAAATGTTATGGAATGGGAGAGAGAGGGTAGAGGAACCAGAGACAAACTAAAGACACTGCTCATTCATTTCAGATTGTCGATTTCATGGATGTTTAAGCCAACTGAACGTCCCTGGGTGCGGGCATTAAAACCACCCAGGGATCAACCAAGGAGGAAAGATCTGTCATCACTCACCAACTGAGCCCTGACATTGTGGTGGCCAGCCTTGGTGACCATCTTGCCATCTCAAGATTTCTGTGTTTCGCTGACCAGAAAGGGCCATCCAGGAATTCAATGGCTGATTGTCAATCAAAGGGCATTTGTAGGATGTCAGTTCACTTCCTGTCCTTCGGTTTCTTGCAAGGATTTTTTTTTTTTTTTTTTGAGTAGTGTGGAGTTGCTGGATTACAGCAAACAGGTTGATTCATGGTGCCAAGCCTGCTGAATGTTGCTTATCTGAAGGGCATGTTTGCAGCACCCTGAGTTTGCAGATTACAGCACCTTCCTGGAAATAACAGACCCGTGCTCTGTGGACAGATGTTCTGGCTTTAGCATTGCCTGACGAGTCACATCATTCACCCATTTTGCAAAAGAACCCCAGACAGAGTCTAGACACCAGAAAACATGTCCAAGTTGTCAAGAGGACCATGGTCACAATTAAATATATCTTGGGCATGTTGGTTTTTCCCTTGGGGCCTTTGCCAAGAAATCAAGCCTCATTAGGCATGAAGACCAATCTCTCGAGAGCATCTCTAGCTGTTTACCCTAATTCTAGTGGGCAAACTCACTGTCCTCTAGCATCAGATAAGAAGAAAATAAACACCAAAGCTTGTAAAATGCTTCTCTCCTCAAGGCTGCAGAAAGGAGCCATTTCTCTCTCCATAGCAGAAAATTTGTCCTTCGTCCAAAGACTGACTTCACACCTTGACCTTTTCTCCACGTAAAAATAAATAGTTGAAAAAGGAAAATATTTCTAACACGAGGAATATAAGGAAGAACCTGCCTCCCCAGGTGTAGATATATTTCTTTAACCCGACATCCTTTTACATCAAACTCCACTGCTTTTAAACTCAAGGCGAACAGAATCTCAAACCCAAACTCCCCTGGTAGGAACCTGGCAGAGTGTCTGGCTTGTCACATCCCACTTGTCTGCTGCCTACCTGCATTGTCGCTTTGTTTTGGTTTTGAAAGTCTACTTCTCCAAAATGCCTAATCTTAATATTTTTGACCCTCATTTGTCCCCCAAACTGATGTCCTCATGGGCCTGCAGACACAGCCCTTCTCGTCAGTCCTTCTCATTTCCCACTGACACTTGCGCTCCCCGTTCTTTGCTGCAAAAAAAAAAAAAAATCTGTGCTGTGAACACAGTTTGACATTTCCTGACATTTCATGAACTAATTACACTACAAATAATTAAGCATGTTCACATCTGTAACAAACGAAGGCAAAACGGTTGTCAGCGGGCATGATTGATGACCTCCCTGAGATTTGATCTGATGAGATTCTCCCCACCGTGGGCAGAAGCCCGATGCCACTGTGTTTGCAATCACGCCTTTAGCCCTTTTCATGAGATCACACCGATGAGATGCTTGAAGAAAAGGATGGGAAAATTAATGACTACAATGAAATATTTGCATTTTTCCAGGGCTGGAAAAAACAATGAACAAGAGATGTGACAACCTCAATTATTTGGTGGTGCTAAGAGCTCAGAGACAGCTCCTGCCGGAGAAAGCTGTTGGGAAGCCCGGGGGGTGTCAGGCTGGCTGGAAAAATGGCAGGTGACAAGGACAACATTTTTTTTTATGCCACACAGGCCCACAGAAGCTCAGCTAAAAAGATAAATTGCAGGAGCAATTTCTTATGGAGAGAGAATTTGTCAGCATTTAAGCTTGTTCCTCCACAAAGGTTGGACCGGGGGTTGAAAATAAGCTGGGCAGCAGACAAAGGAATGCAATCTGATATCTGCCAATCGATACAACTGCCAATGGCTTGGTCTTCTTTGTTTAACACGGTTTGGGGGCTCTCGGTGTAGGCTGTGTGCTGTACAGACCGAACACTTCCTGCCCGCTGGGAACTCATTTGGAAGGGACCCCAGTCTGCTGGAGACTTAATTTGGCTTTTTCCAAAGCCAGCTCCAGCCAGTTTTCTGGGCAAATTTCCCTCCTCAAGTTGCCCAAACAAATGGATTTATCATCCAACGCAATGCCAGCTAAGAGGCTCCGTGAGCCAGAATGCAAGCATGAAATAAAATAAATACCTTTGGATAAAGGAGGTGGCGAAGCATCTTTCTCTGTCGAGGTCTTTGCCAATGACACCCTGGCGACCCGAAATGGCAAAGTGGAGTTTTTGAAGATTAATTTTTAAAGTGCAAAACAAATTCCATTATATGAAGTCTTCCCGTAATTTTAATTTCTCAATATATTTGTATGTTGTTTTTAAATGGAATAAACAAGCCAATTTACAATCCAATTAGCCGTTTGGAATTTTGGCTGTGGCAATCCATCAAGTTACACTTGACTACACAAGGACATCTATGCTACCCAGAACCCATAAAATGGTATGGGACCGCCACTTTGTTGAGCACCTACTGTGTGCCAGACACCGTGTGAGGTGCTTTATGTATGTTACGTCCATCATCTCCACTGCAACCCTACAAGGCAGCTATTGTCCTCCCCTTTATACAAATGAGGAAACTGAGGTTCAGAGAGGTTAAGTGACTTGCCCAAAGTCACACGGCTGTTATGTGGCAGCGACAGAATCCAAACCTACATCTATTTGGCGCCAAAGCTTAGGGGAACCTCTAAATGGGTCGGCACCATTTAGATTGCAGGTAGGTCAATCACGTTCATCCATTTTCCCGGGGCCAGTGCCCATGTCAATAGGATGGATGATTCATTGTCCTTTGCCTTCACCCATCGCCCTCTTCTCAGATCCCAGCCACTCTCAGATTAAAATGAGCATCTTCTCCATTACCGGCCTGCAAGTGTATCCCATGTCCTGCCCTCAATCCATTAGTGAGATGGAACTTTCCATCCGCACAAGAAAGAAATCAGCCTGCAGGTTTGGGGGTCCCTGACTCTGAAAATCAGAATATTCCCAGCCCAGGGGCCTCAAGGCAAAAGCCAGCTATATCCCTTTATGCCTTAAAGGAATTTGGGCTTCAACTTTTCCGTTTTGTGTTTGAATTCTACAGGGAAGATGGGTCAATGATCAGACATTCTTTCTCCCTTAAAATAGGTGCTTAAATAGGCTTTCTAGCTTATTGCTCAAGGCGGCGCAGGGAAGCGCAGATTAAACATAGTGGTTTGAGTCTTGGGTAAAGTATCAGGATTTCAAGGATGGATTTCAGTGTTTTTAAATTACTAGATCATAGTGTAGATTTAAAGCTTGAGCTGTAGCCTTTCTTCTCCTTTAGTATCAAAACTCAAATGTTTATCCACGATTTGCCCAGGTTCGGCTTTTAGAACGGCATTGTTGTTGGTTGTACGCGGGCAATAAATCTGAGCTTTTTTGACCTTCATTCTACAACTTGACTTCAATATCTGCTAATTCCTTTTTATAAAACAAATTGCATCAATCACGTTCGCATTTAACCAACTGCAGCTTAAATTGTTTTTGTTCTCTTTCATAAGTTCTTTCTCCAGATTAAATGCTGTCGCGCTGAACGAACTGCTCTCGGCTGAAGTGGGAAGGCGTGATTCGATTAGTATGGATTCTGGAATCGCGTAAGTACTGTATCAGTGTCCTCTCTAGAAAAGAGGTGACATGCCATGGGATATTAAGAATGGCCATTTAATGTAAAAACTCAGATAATACATGGGTTCAATGGAGAAAATGAGAGAAAGCTTTTAAGCATCCTCCCAAGACGGATTGCAGGATGATATTATTGTACACGGAAGGGGAGCCGATCGACACCATCGGGAGGCCATTACAGAAGTGGGGTATAAAATCATTATGGCAAAAAGCATTTCAGAGCTGCAGCGTGAGAGCGGCAACACATAATGAATTATCAATAGAGAACTGGTGATTCAGTTATATTGCAATATGAACAGAAAACTTCCTGTTACATAATTTTAATCTGCCACTCTGATAAATGGCTTGAGGACGGAGACCCACTTCCTTTGTGCGCAGTGGGCAGGGGAGTAGGGGGGTGGACAGGAGAGAAACCAGAGATGCTGTTTTAAATTAAGTAGCATGCGAACCGAGGATCCGCCCAACACCCTCCACCCAAGCTCCGTGATTCACCTGAAACTCCATTTCTAAGGGTCGAGCGCTGAACTAGAAGTTCTGTGTAAATCATCTTTAATTCCAGTAAAATCCAAGAAAGCTGTATTTATAAAAACCATCATAGTTTGCTAATTTGATTTTTTGAAACAGTGTATGAACCCCATTTGATTATCATGATTACTGAGTTTTTTGACATCCCTTAAATTTTGACCCCCAGTTGAGGATGTTAGTCACCTCATCCCAGCCCTTGCCTGCTGCCTCTAAAGCTGCAAGGCAGGCAATAGTATCTCAAGTTCACAGCTTAGGAAGCCGTGGTTCAGAGAGACTTGATAACTCAGGCTCATGGTTTATAAATGATGGAGTTGCGTTTCAAATCTAGCCTGTCTGACTCGAGATCCCAGCAACTTTCTACCTGACCAGGCTGTGTGTGTGTATGTGTGTGTGTGTGTGTGTGTAGATAAATCTTTCCTAGGCAATATCGCCACCCCAATGATACAGTTCCTTATAGAGTTCCCAAATGCTGTTTGGCTACACTGCCCAATTCTGAAAAGCTTGAAAGCTATTTGATAGTTACCAAGAGGAAATGTTCTGCCTTGACTTCTAAGAACCGAGGCACCCATTTGTACTGGCACCTTGAAAAGGCCACTTTACAAGGCACTGCCCGCCCATCTGATTATGCTGTTTTCATGAAGGTTCACAAAGGGACCGACACTTGGCAGCAATGGGTGGCCCCAGGGACGAGTGAGTAGCGGGCAGAAGGGAACTTACTTTTCACTGAACGCCCTGTGGTGCTTTTGAATGTTGCACCATGGGCATGAATTAGCTTTTTAAATCAAAATCAAAAGTCTGGGAGGGTCTGGATTAACAGGCCTCTCATGCCCTGTTTATATCTGATCTGGAGTTGTCCCTCCTTGGAAAAAATTCCACGCTAAACTCAACATTGGACACAGGGGTGTCAGCCAGAGAAAACACGGGAGATAACTAGAAAGAAAAGAATAGGTTGAGGCCAGGTGCAGTGGCTCACGTCTGTAGTCCTAGCACTCTGGGAGGCCCAGATAGGAGGATTGTTTGAACTCAGGAGTTCGAGACCAGCCTGAGCAAGAGCGGGACCCTGTCTCCACAAAAAGTAGAAAAATTATCAAGATGTAGTGGCACGCTCCTGTAGCTACTTCGGAGGCTGAGGCAGGAGGATCTCTTGAGCCCAGGAGTTTGAGGTTGCTGTAAGCTATGGCAATGCCAGTGCACTGTAGCTGGGGTGACAGAGCAAGACTCTGTCTCAAAAAAAAAAAAAAAAAAAATAAGATTGCATTGTGGAATATTAATTACCTATTAAAAAAATTAAATAAATACAAAGGTATTGATTTTGAAAGAAATCAACTGGCCAACTAAAATATATAGAAAAAGTTAGCCGGGCATGGTGATGTACGCCTGTAGTCCCAGCTA
>CAUYRT010108075.1:0-41535 GCA_963574885.1 Lepilemur ruficaudatus
TTTTTGAGACAGAGTCTCACTGTGTTGTCCAGGCTAGAGTGCCATGGCGTCAGCCTAGCCCATAGCAACCTAAAACTCCTGGACTCAAGCAATCCTTCTGCCTCAACCTCCCGAGTAGCTGGGACTACAGGCATGTGCTACCATGCCCGGCTAATTTTTTCTATATATTTTTAGTTGGCCAATTAATTTCTTTCTATTTTTGGTAGAGACAGGGCCTCGCTCTTGTTCAGGCTGGTTTCCAACTCCTGACCTTGAGCAATCCTCCCGCCTCGGCCTGCCAGAGTGCTGGGATTACAGGTGTGAGCCACTGCACCCGGCCCAGATTAGTTATTAATATCATATCTCTGTTCTCCTTCAATCTGGAACAGTTATGTCTTTCCATGACTTTCATGGTCTTGGCATGTTTTGAGATGACGGGCTAGTTATTTCGTAGCATGTCCCTCACTTTGGGCCGATGTGTCCTCAAGATTGGATTCATTTTAATGCACCTTTGGCAGGAATATCACAGAAGCAGTGCTGTGTTCACCTCACATTCTATCCTGCAGTAAGTAATTTCAGTTCATAGGATTAGTGATGGTGTTTGCTTTGATCATTTGACTGAAGAGGTTACTACCAGCCTTCTCCACCGTAAAAAGACTTCTTTTCTCTTTGTACTGAATAAATATTTTGTGGTGAGGTACACTGAAACCATGTAAATATCCCGTTCCTCATCAAACTTTCACTTTACTTCACTCATCTATTTATATTAAAATGGACTCCTGGATTTCTATTTTATTCAGTGGGCTATTTTCCATCATCATCATTATTTATTTAGATGCCCACATTGAGGGCCATTGAGGGCCCCTTTGAGCTGGATTCTGGGCCTTTTTGGCTTCCCTCCATCATCCTTGGAGCTCTTCAGTACTTTCCAGCTCCCCCAAATCTTTCAGGCTCATCTTGGACTTTGTCTGATCCAGCCCTGGAATCAGTCATTTTCCCAAGGAGGCTTGGATTATTTTAATGGAGAATGGTATTTAGAAGCCAAGATATGAGTGCAGGAGTGTTCATTTCTATTGGGGTATCACTGCTCCTAGGCTTTCTTAGCGGACAGAGCAAGGAGATACACACACACACGGGCACACATGCACTATTATATCAATATTTATCTATACATATTGAAAATCATGAGGTCACACCAATACTTTCAATTCTAATCAAAACCAAGGGCTTATTCTGGATTCTGGTTTTTTCCTCTTCCGTATTTGTGACTATCTTCTCTATCAGTGAGAAAACCAGCTTCTGTTAGCCTTAATATGTTTACTTTGCTCAGTTGATCCACTGCATGCTCCCAACTTCCCATAGCAGAACGCTGATCACTCTGCTTGGGCTCTGGCACCCCACACTGGGTTATCCCTTTCTGCCATGTGCACCATCCCTTCACAGTTCTTGGGCTCTAACACCCTGTGCTGGGCCACCATGCCCCACCGCCCCTCATAGACTCACTGTCCTGCTCTGACTTTGACACCCCATGACAGGTTCCCCTACCACACAGGGCTGCCATCCGCAGTGTGCTCTGTTCAGCACCAGGCTGCAGTGGCTACTGTGCCATCCATGTGGGTGCATCCCTCCCCTGCCAGGCTCCAACACCTGCCTGCCTCATCTGCTCTTTCTTTGGACATCCTTTGACTCTACTTGGTCACCAACTCCCTGCTCTTAGCTACTGGGACACCCTAAGCCCTGCTCTATTCAGAATAAGCATCAAAGCATCATTCCCTCCATGATGAAAGGGTACAATGTAATCAATCTGCCAATTTGTGGTTGTGAGTCACCCAAGGGGATGATGCCATGTAGGGGGCTCAAGGATGAGCACTGCTATTGCCAGGACGGGCACTCAGCAACATGGGTAACCAAGCCAGCCTTGGAGAGTGGAGGCTGTGCTGTTGAGCCTGCACATAATCATGATGCCCTCATACCTTATTCTGTGACACCATTAAGCAAGTGCCAGGCGTCTGGGAAAAGAGGCTGATTGGCTTCTGTGGGAAGAAGGGTCATCTTATCGGAGTGCCCCCTTTGCTGTGGGTTAGCATTCCCACAGGAAATACATGTCTTCACCATCTGTGCCCATTCTAAGAAGTACATCTAGTTGTCTCTGTTGAGATCTCCTTGTTATCAATTCCATAGTCTTTCCCTGCTCTTGTCATCTGGCTGAAGTTTAGCTGCTGCTCATGCCCTAGATCAGCAAAGATCTCCATCTGTGGCCCTCTCCATCCTGGCAGAGTGAGCACCAGATGTGCAGCTGGCAGTTCTGCCTCTGAAGGCATTTCCCTTCCCCACTGACTTTCAGGGTGACCCTTGAGTGGGACTGCAAGCTGCAGCACTCGCCTCTAGCTGCTCCTAGCACATCTACCAGGGCCACGTGTCACCAGGCCCATGTGTTCTATTCTGCAGTTGCAGGCACAGGCCGAGGGAGAGGCAGCAGTGGGGCAGAGTGAGCAGCTGTGGGGCCTGAGTCATCTGCTTCTGAACTCAACTTGTGGCTGCAGAACCTGCTCAAGCCTGCACCATTTCCCCGTGGTAATGGAGTGCTGCCTACACATGCAACTTTATTAGGGGAGTCAGATGACACTTATTTTATAGTGGGCAGCTTAACTACTTTATGTGTAGTCACTTGCTATCCCATGATTTCGTCAACTAGCATGGCAGAAGCTGTTTGTCAAAAAGAGAGACAAAAAGAGCTGTTTGTCAAAAAGAGAGAATTTGCTAGACTCTCTAAGCGGTCTGTGCTGTGATTCTCCCATGTGGGTTTGTCAGAGGATCCAAACAGCATCTCTGCCTGCCAAGGACACAGCGAGCATCCTTGGATGTGCTGGATCATGTGTCACAGACATCTATCATATGCACTACAGCCCAGACTTCTTACAGAGCCTTCTTTCGCTCTGAACCCCACTCAAACCCAGCTGATCCTATGGGTTACACAGTGAGTTGGAGTAGCACACCTCAATGTGGTATCTATGGCTTCCCAAATTCAAACAGGCTAACCAGTCATTATGCCTTTTTCTCAGTGGTAGGGAGTGCAAACAACGTGTATTTCACAATAGTGGGAGCTTTCTGACATAGACTGTATCCCCTGGACTTCTGGAAGCTTTACTGGTGTGGCAGCCGGAATTTTTTCTCATGCTGTGGAATGCATGCGTCTTATGAAGGCATCTGCTTATTTTTCCCTGCTCAGCAGTCCAGCCAGCATGCATTACCTGCAAAGTGCACCAGCATAAAGTCCTTGGGATGTCCAGATGATCAAGGTCTCTGTAGACCTCACTGTGACAGAAAGCTGGAGAGCAGACATAGGCTGAGAGAAGACATTGGCTTTGTGTACTGTCTTTGGCCAGTGAAAACAAACTTTTGCCAGTCCTTCCTAGTTACTATAGAGGGGAGAAGACACGAGCTGGATCAGCAGCTACGTACTAAGTGTAGGGGTGGGTAAGTTGTTCTGCATCGCACTTAGAAGAGCAGCTCAAATTGGAGCCACTGCCTGATTAAACTTATGACAATCCACAGTCCTCCTCCAAGATTCAGCAGCTTTCTGCACTGGCTAAAGAGGTGAGCCAAGTGGATAGGAATGTGACAGGAATCCCCTTTCCTGTATCTTTTAAGTCTTTACATGGCACCGATCTCTGAAATTCCCCCAGGGATGTAGTAATGCTGGTTTATTATTTGGGCGGGGAAAGAAAATTCAAGGCTTCTGGGGCAGTGCAAGCATTTCTTTGACCTCACCTCTCCTTGCTTGCATTTAGTACCAGTTATGCTGCAGCCTTCTTAATTAACTTCCTCAGAGGGGTCATGAAACATAAACTTGCAAGTTTGGAAATATCCTTATTTGCCCCTTATATTTGACATTACGGGTAAGATAAGAGTTTTTAGTTTCAAAATATTTTTCCAGGAGCCCTAAAAATGTATTTCCATCATTTCATAGTCTTCGGTCATCCTGTGTTGCTGACAAGACTGATGATGCTCAATCCTCTCTTCTTTTCTTTGTAAGTATCCTTGCCCCCACCTTGTGGAATATTTTAGCATCTTCTCTTTATCCTTGGTGTTTGAAATTTTACAGTGACTTGTCTAGGTGTGAAGTACCAGGGGTCCTTTCAATCTATAGCTCTGGGATACTTTCTGTTACTGTGGATGATTTAAGTGTTGGCTACTTTGTTTACACTCCACCCAGATTCATTCTCCACTGTTCTTTGCCCTTCTCTGTGCCCAGGGAGGCCAGACAATTCCTTTACTGGCGGGATTCCAGTTGGGTTTGGTCAATGGGAGGGACCCACGGAGACCAGGGGTGGAAGGAGAGGGGGCTGGCAGAGTTCTTTCCTACTTCCCCTTGTTTCGACGCTGAGACTGGTGACCGTGCCATGCCTCCACGCTGCAGCAGCGCTCATGGGGTGGCCCATCCTGCACAGTCCTCAGGCTCTGGTAACACGGTTTCCTCCTTCTGTTCCTTTAGCTGAAGGGAGGTAACCGCTTCTCACTCTTGTTGATCTCTGGGTGCCTAATCATTTCTGGTTTTTTCCCTTAACCTGGCCAAATCTCTGTAAATTGACTTTCTGTTAAAGTCCCTTTATTTGACTGTCTGAGGGTAAATTATTTTTTCTGCCTAGACTATGACTGATATGCTACCTTTCATTGTCTTTGTTCTCCCTTCCTGGAAATTTTATTAATCGGATGATGGGTCATTTGTGTTAATCATCGAATCATTGATGTCTCTTATTTTTGCTCTGAGGTTTTCCGTATTTTTGTGTTTTTGCTCTACATTATGGGATATTTCCTTATCTTGTTCTTCCATCCCTTCCAATAAAATGTTTTTGAATTTCAGCAATCATATGTTTAATTTTCAAGGGTTCTTTCTTGCTTTTGGGGTCTCTCTTCATGGCAATCTACATTTGTTATAGATTCAGTAACCTCTCTAATCTAAGGCCTGCACATCGGCTCTGGGGGTGAGGGCTCACGGAGGTGGGCGGCACTGGGACACAGGAATCCCAACAGCAGCAGCAGCCCCGCAGGTGTTTCCTGCCCATGCCTGCACTACCAGCTGTTTGGATCTTGTCCTATTTCTCCACAACAGCTCTCGAGGTGGACTTTATTATTAGCTCCACTTTACAGACGAGAATCTGAGGCTTTGCCAGATGGCCTCCATGCCCAGCTGTGGCCACATACCACACTGGCTCTCAGAGTGGTGAAAGCAACGTGAGCGGGCCCGATCCAAATCCCAGCAAGTTTCCAGCAAGGCAGGTGACCGGGGTCCATCCCCTGTCTGGCTGGCCTTCAGCTTCCTCCTTGGACCAAGGAGAATACTAACCTTGCTGTGGACTGAGAGGCCAGAGGAGAGAGGCCATCTTGAGGGCTGCACACATCTGAGGGACTGGTGCTCACGTTTGACTCCAAGGCCATTCACGTGGAACATTCCTAGTGGGGTGGGAAGTGAGGCCCGTCACTAAGCTATTAAGGATGGTGAATTTCCAGCCACTTTTATGGTGGAAGGAAAATCCTACCTAGTCTCTTCCCCAGAGACCACGGAATGCAACCTGGCTGGCCAGCGGAGCCTCGCAGACTGAGCTCCTGGCCCTGCATGCCAGCGAGGGGGGCAAGGACAGCTTCCAGTTTCTTCCTTGTGGACTCTGCTTTCTTGGGGAGCTTCAGGGGCTCTGGCTAAGCTCGCTGTGGGGCTCTGCCACCGCCAGGGGGTGCTGTTTCTTTCCCCAAGCGGCAAACAGCCTAGCAGGCAGCTCTGGGCAAGTAGATTTAACCAGGAATGTTTGCTATCTTACCTACCTACCCCTCTCAGGGGCAATAGGGCCTGGAAGAAAGAGCGCAGACTTTGGATTAAAATCTCAGCCCTGCCATCTACAAGTTGGCTGGCTGAGACAAGACACTCCATTTCTTTGAGGCTCAGTTTTCTCACCTGTGAAATGGGATGATCACACCTCATTAGGTAGGCATGAGAATGGGATAAGAGAAGGGACTTCTGCCTGGCATGGGAGCTCTTTGCTGCTTTCACTGCCCTCTTAGCTCCCCAGGCTGTTCTTTGACCACAGGGGGTAAGGCTCAGCCCAGGAGCCCTGGCAGTGGTTCTCAAATGTGGCCATGGGGAAGCCTGCCTCCAAGGGCTCATCAGCAAGGCCCCAGAGGCTACAGGCAGCCCAGACCCCAGACAGCTGCCCTGCAAGGAGGAGGTGACAGTGTCTAAGTTCTTGCCTGCACAGTGGTTTCTGGACAAGCAGTATTCTCTAATTTTACACTTCTGGAAGCCACCATTATGATCATATCTCGTTAAATTTTCTATCTTTCTTTCCTTTGTATTCCTTTCTTCCTCTGTCACATGCTACCTCTGTGCATGGACCTGTACTGGGATCTGGGGGCACAGACAAGAACTAGAAAGGAGTGTGGGGAGATAGGGTGCTTGGGCAAACAGCCACACTATTTCCCAAGTCTGCGGCAGAGCACAGGAGGGTTGTAGTATGCTGCAATGTGTCACGGCAGCATGGACATCATGGACATCATGGACATTGGAGCTGGGAAGTGAAGGAGGAGCAGCAGCTTTCCAGGCAGGCCGGGCAGGGAGGAGAGCAGTCCAGGAAGAAGAGACGTCAGGTGCAAGTCCGTGGGGCCAGCAAGTGGAGGCCTCGGTGTTTGGCAGGCTGGGCTCACATCAAACCACAGATTGGGTCATTTCTTAGCTGAGTGACTTCAGGCAAGTTGCTCAATCACCGAATCTCTCTTTCCTTCATCAGTAAGAAAGGAATAAAAGGAATCTACATGCATTTATAAATGGCACTGCTCACAACTCCATGGAGACATTTCCATGGGGAGCCACAAGAGGTTTTATAGAGAAGCTGTGCGTGTCAATATTGAGGAGGTGCCGTGGAAGCAGATCTGTTACCCTCTAAGCACACGTGTGATTTTACCATGTGGCCTCCTTGGGGAGGAAATTATAAGTTAGTGTATTCAAAAAAGGAGCAGCCTTTGTAAGCAAAGTGGTTCAATTTCAGCCAGGTGGTGTGTCACCTGGGCTCCCAAAGTGACACATCCTTATTTAATCCTCATCACCACAAACTTGGTGGGCCTTTGCAGGACCTTCCAGCCCCTCCCTGACTGGTCCACACACCCTCTGGGCGCTTCCCTCCCACCCCCCATTATGCAGCCACACTGCCTGCTGGTGTCCCCAGTGGCCAAATGCCTCCAGGCTTACCCTTGCTGTGCCCTCCTTTCCCCACAGCATCTCACTCTGGACTAACTTTTCTCTTGTCCCTTGTCTGTCTTCTGCCCCAGGACGGGGAGCTTCAGGATGACACAAAGACATGGATCCTGTCTTGTTCAGCCTTGTGTGCACAGCAGGAGAGCCAGGCTCATGGGAGGTCTGCAATATCATTAAATAGTATTTTGAATGAGTTTATGAAAGGCAGGTCTTCTTACGCCCATTTCATGGATGAGGAGACAGCGGGGCGGCGGAGCAGAGAGAGGGGGATCGGGTGGGCTTGGGGGAGCGCCACGTGCAGGCCTGCGGCTGCGGCGCGAGCTCCTTGGCCCCGGGCGGGCGGCAGCCGGAACGCGCTCGTGGGCGGCGCGGGCCGCGGGCTGGGCGGGCACAGGCAGGAGCCCAGCGGGCGGCGGGCAGCTGCGTTCGGCGGGGCCGACAGCTTGGGCAGCCGGAGCAGGGGTTCCCGGGGCAGCTGCGCGGCCGGGGCGGGGCCGACGGGGCCGCAGCGAGGACCCCCCGCGGCTGAGCGCGCTTCGGGTCGCGGGCTCAGAGCCTCGCGCCGGGCCGGGGAGCATCGCGCCCCGCTGGCTCTCCGCACCTGAGACGCGGGCGCCAGTCCCTGCTGGGGAGCTGCCGTCAGAGGAGGTAAGTCCACAGTACCCGGCGCGGTGGGCATTAGGAGACAGACGTTCGTTAAGATTTGAGGAAACAAAGCAAAGGGCCATCCCCATTCTTACCTCACTGGGAGAGTGACATGTTCATATTGTCAGTTTTCCCCTGACGGACAGACTGGGAGGCAGGCTGCAGTGGAGCCCCCGCCGGGGTTGCAGCTTGTTCCTGACTCTGTCTGGAGGGCTGCTTGGGAACAAAATCCGGAGACACCATTTTACTGGCCTTGCTTAATAATCTGCCCTCCCCCTCCCAGGATTGCCACTCCCCCGGGGTGTGCCTGGAGGACCTGAGGTCCCTTGGTGGTCACTGGACAGTGTGCCCCCAGCCCAGCAGCCTTGGGGAGTGGATGTAATCACCCGGAGGTGATTCAGGAGTTGAAGATCCAAACTGGAGGCTGCAAGAGGAAGGAAGGAAGGGCAGGAGGGGTCCTTTGAGGGAACAGACACCTGTGCCATCATGTCCCTTCATATCTCTACCCTGGGAGCTATGCTCTTCTGTTCTGCCAAGGTGAGGGTCTAAACTGCCTGGAAGGGGGCACCTCCATGTGAGGGTGTCATTACCTTAGGGACCCCAAGCCCAGTCTACTCAGGAAGGATGAGGCACTAGAAAGCGTGGCTGGGAACTGGCTGGGAACTGCCATGGAGTGGGGGTTCCCAGCCAGTGTTCTGGGGCCAGAGGCCCATGGAGCCTGGGCAGGCAGGCTGCCACTCCACCTGCCACCAGAGGCCCCAGGCTTCGCGGGCAGCTTTTCACTCAGCTCACCTGGGCCCTGGGCTCTGTGAGCAGGCCCTGTCGGGCTTTGTCAGTGGACCTCGGATGTCCGTCTCCACCCCGCCTCAGCCATGCGCCAGGCGCCTCAGCCAGGCTCCAGCCTCCTCCCCGCCTCAGCCAGGGCTCAGGCCCTGCTTCAGAACAAGCCCCACTTCCCTTTCCTCCTCTCACAACCTATGTTGGAAGGGCGGGCACCAGGGTTCCGGCTCCAGCTCTGCCACTTATTAGCAGTGGGACCTCAGCCAGGTCCCTTCATCTAGCTGGGCCTCAGTGTCCTTCTCTTTAAAATGGGGCTAATATTTGATGGAACCACATGAATTTGCCATCTTTACATGTCAAAAATGGTCGCATACTGGCGACTTCGTGTGGTTCAGCCTGATAATGCCTGCCTCTTGGGGCTGCGTGTGGGCTAATGTTCAGTGGGGCGGCGGGTAAAAGCCATTATTCCTTGTGTCCGCTGTCTCCCAGGAAAGTGTGTGCTTGCTCTTCAAGGTGAGGTGAGCCTCCTCCCTCCTTGGTCTCTTTCCTCTGAAACTGGGCTCCCCCAGCCCCTCTCCTGCTGGCCCTTCCAAACTCCCTTCCCCGCTCCACTGGCCACAGGAGGCACAATTCTCCCTAGCCAGGTGCAGCCTCTCGGGCTGCTTGGGCATCTCGGGGCTTGCCTGCCAAGCCCGGAGCAGACTGGTCTCCACGTGCTTGTTGACACCACCTTCTCTTCACTGTCTCTGTGTCCCTCAGTGTCCTCCTGGGGCCTCATCTGCAGGGGGGACAGTGTGGGTGAGGGCACTGTGTCCCTTTGGCTAATCACTAGCTCTGGCTGGGGTCGGTCCTTGGCTCTGAGATGGGAGTGGTGGGACTGTGGCCCTTTCCAGCCCTGGAGAGAGAGGCACCTGCCTCTGGGATGGGGCTCTGAGCAGGGCAGGGCACTGCAGTGCGGCTGGGGCTCTTTAGTGGCCAGGCACCTGGTGAAGGACTGGCGTGGGTGATGGATCCTGGCCCCTTGCCCTCCCTTGGGGATTCTACTTTAGGCTTTGGGATCAGAGCTGCAGTTGGGTGGATTCAGAGGTCTGGGCATGGGCCTATGAGATTGCTGTGGCCAGGTCCTCATGGTGGGGACCAGGACCTCTCAGGGTGGGGTTGGTGGGATGACTGACAAGGGAAGGAACTGACATTTGATGAACACCTACTATGTGCCAGCTTGGTCTTTTGGCAAAACAGGTATTAATAATTTTACCTCTCAAAGGGGGCAAGCAAAGCTCCTAAACAGGACCTGGTTTATCAAATTATATCATTTGCCCAAAGAACCAGGGTGGAGACTGAACCTGAAAGAGTGCCAGGGAGCAGGGGCTCCAAGGTCCTGCCTTTCAGACTCCCCTTGGTCGCCTTGATCCCCTGACCAGGGAGGGAACCAGAACACCCTGTAAGATAGGCTTTTCCCACCCCACCTCCTTGGACAGCTGAGGAAACTGAGGCTTAGAAAGGTTCAGTCACTCTCCCACAGCCATCCTGCAGATTGGCAGCAGAGCTGGGATTTGAACCCAGGACAGGCACACCTATGGTGGCTCTGTGTGATAGGGATTCTGTTCTTGACTTCAGAGGTCCTCTGAAGACCCAAGAACCAGGCCCATACCTTTCTCTAGGGTAAAAAGCCCTCCCTACCTGTAAGGTGACTCTTCCCCTACAATAGTCTAACTCTGGCCCCTCCTGACCCTGACTCTTTTGTCCCAATTGGTATAGCCATGGCTGGGTCATGGTAGCTTCTCACCAGGCCTGGGTGGCATCTGGGTGCTGTCTTCTTTCTTACTTGGTTCTGTTCAGGAGCATCCCTAAGGGTCTCCCTTCCTGTGGCTCCCACCTCCCAGCACATTCCACAGAAGGCATCCAGCTCTCCTGCTGACTTAGTTGGGCTCAGGGATTTGAATTACTGCTGTCTTGCCCCTGGAGTTTGCACCTGGAAATCCTCAGCTGCTGTGTACCGAGGGCCCCTCTGGGTTGGGGGCTTGTGGAGTCCCCTTCCAGCTGGCCCCTTCTCAGCCCCTCCCAGCCTCAGCAGCTCTGGGGAATGACACAAGGTCCAGCCAGCAGTTCCACTCCTTTCCTGCCCCCCACTGTGATCTCCTTCCTGCTCTCCCAGCCCCAGCGCTTCCCTCTACCCTGTTCTCAGAAGCTGCAGGAAGAGTTTATTTGGGCCCAGGCCTCCATGTGGTCTAGTCATCAGTGTTGGTGTGGGGTGTTCTGGCCCACTCGTGACCATCTCTTGTGTTAGTCTTTGCCAGTTCTGTGAGAAGTGCTCCTTCTCCAGTGCTCCCTCCTTGTGTCTTAGCTCCCTCCCGATATCCACCCTTTGTGCCCAAAGTGATCTTTCTGGAGTGGACTTGGACTTGCTGGTCTGGCCCACCTTTCCAGATTCATCATTTGTCACTCTTTTCTACCCACCCTGGCTCCAGTTATTCCCAGCTGCTTGCTGTTCCCAGGAGACTCTGCTCTTTCCTGCCTCTGTGCCTTTGCACATGCTATTCCCTGAACCTTGAGTTCCTTCCTCTCTCCCTTGTCCATGTGGCTGGTGGACTCCTCTTCAGCTTTTGAGCCCCGGATCAATGTCACCACTTTTCTCATCCTCCTGCTCCCTGCTCCTTCTCTTTCTCCCAGCTCTTAGGCATCCCCTCCATACTGGTTTGGGCAATGGCATTGTGGCCTTGAGGTCCATCTGTGTTTGTGGTGGTCAGTTCCTCTAGTCTGGGAGGGCCACAGCCATGTAAGTCATCTTTGCAGCCCTAGTCTCTAGCCTGGGGCTTGGCACACGTTTGCTGAGTGGATGAATGAAGGAAGCAGTGGGTTCTGCTGGAGCCCCCTGCCTAGTCACTCTGCTCTGATCACTCTGCAGTTGGTCAGTTTGGAATTAATGGTGTTGCTCTGCACCGCGACCTGGCCCTGGTGGACGGTCAGCCAGAGCCTGGGTTTCTGGCACATTGGCTGCTTCTGAGCCCAGTGCATCTGCCACAGTTTCATGCAGCTGTGACTGCTTTTTGTCTCATACTGGACCTTGTGTTTGGCCCTGGTATGTTTCATTTTGTCATGTGCAGTCCCAAATGGCCCTATTTACCGGAAGACTGTGGGGCTGGAAAAACCTTCCTGCCTCTGAGATCTGGTAGCCTAAAAAACCAGATTGTAGAATATTAGGCGAATTCATGACTTGATCTTGTAAATGGCCAAATAAGACTCATCCTTGTAAGTCAGATCAAATACACAATGAGTGACCTTTATGACAGCAGACACACAGATTTTACTAAGCTCTGGGGAATTTTGGCCTTGCTCTGTGAAAACTGCCTTTAAATTAGCACTTGATCATGAGGAAAATATGTATGTTCAAAAAATAGGCATGGCCATTATATGAGACTTAAAGAATATCTCAAATGGGGGGTGGGGAGTAAACCCACGTCTGAGTGATGTGGTGGGCACTGTGGAGGGGTGGGACATGCTTGAAAAGTAGTTGGGGAGCAGAATTAGGGGTCTCAATAATGGAAAGGAATTCCTCTAAAACTGATTTATGTGATTAACTGTGCATCTCGGTAAATTCACTGAAAATCATTTAATTGTACACTTAAAATGGAGTAAAGGCATGATATGTAAAGTATACTTCAATAAAGAAAAAAAAAAAAGAATATCTCAAACAGAGTATTCTGCTACCAGCAGTGTTTCTCAGAATGGGGCCAAACGCCATGTGCATCAGAATCACATAGGCCACTGTAAAATACAGATTCCTGGGCCCACTCCCAGAGTCACTTAAATACATCTCCTGGTGAGGAGCCCTAGAATCTGCACTTTCAACATGCTCCCAGAATTCTGTTGTTTACTGAAGGTTGAGAACTGTGACCTTGTGGGTTAATAGTGATACCAGAGAACCTGTGAGATGAGTCACAATGATGTGCATAGTGATCTGGTGGCTCTCTATGCAATATAGCCATGACTGGCACCACCACCTGGAGGCTCTGGAGCCCAAATTTCAATTCAGTCTTGGCAGAGGGCCCCCTGTGCTGAGAAGGTACCGGGGAAGGGACAAGTGTGCCAGGGCATGGAGGTGTGCAACAGTCCGGTGTGTTTGGGAGCTGCAAACTGCATCAGGTGCCCTGAGCATGGGCATGGAGTGGGCTCTAGGGAAAGCAGTGAGCACTGGACCGTGGCCCCGGGTGATGTGCACATGGCAGCCAGGAGGAAGCCAGTGTGCTGATGCGCCAGTCTTTGCATACCTGGCAGTCTTCAACTTTGCCATGTGTCACCTGAGAAACAAGGCTGGCAGGGAGGGAGGGGCTGAGAGCAGGAGGGAGCACTGAGCACTAAGCCCTGAATTTTTAGCTTTATGCAAAAGGGCCTGGGATGCCACGGAAGGACGTAGCAGTCACTGTGCATAGCAGCATTTATTGCTGTCTCCATTTGGATGCGATGTGATAGGAGCTTTCTACCCATGTTTGCTGAACAGTTCTTTCCCTAAACTCTGCATACAATGCTCCAACTTCTTTATCATCAAAACAGTGTCAGATCTTGAGGTCCTAATTTGTGGAACAAGTTCTGGCATCAGAGAGACCTGGGTTTGTATCTGGACCCCATTACTTGTCAGCTGTGTGACTATGGGCAAGTTGCTTTTCCATCTCTGTCTTAGTGTCCTCATCTATGAAATGGATTGATAACACCTAATCACTAGCTATAGATGAAAAGCACTGAGCGCAGACACGGGCATGCAGCAAGTGCTTCTCACAGGGTCACGATTACTGGATGCCAATGTCTTACCGTGATCCTTGGGTAATAGCTCTGCCAGGTCCCAGACTTGGGATGGAGGCAGCCGAGAACCTTCTACCTGGCTGTTCCTCCCTAGATCCTATACCGGAAGCTTGATCCCTGAGTACCGTTTGTCTGTTTGCCTTGCAGGCATCATCCCTGAAGTGGGCCCCTTCATTCCAGAGCCCCTGGAGTCTGCTCACATCCACCATGAACACCTCTTACCTCCTGGCCTCGCTGCTCTCAGGATCCCCGCAGGGTGAAAACAGGAGCAAGCTACGGGGCATCCTGTACAGCCTCTCTGACCACTGCCAGGATTCTGTGGACCTGCTGGTCTTCATCGTCACTTCCTATAGCATCGAGACCATTGTGGGAGTCCTGGGCAACCTCTGCCTGATCTGCGTGACCATGAAGCAGAAGGAGAAGACCAACGTGACCAACCTGCTCATCGCCAACCTGGCCTTCTCCGACTTCCTCATGTGCCTCATCTGCCAGCCGCTCACCGCCATCTACACTGTCATGGACTACTGGGTCTTTGGTGAGGCCCTTTGCAAGATGTCGGCCTTCATCCAGTGCATGTCGGTGACGGTCTCCATTCTGTCTCTCATCCTTGTGGCCCTGGAGAGGCATCAGCTCATCATCAACCCAACAGGCTGGAAGCCCAGCATCCCGCAGGCCTACCTGGGGATTGTGCTCACCTGGTTCGTCGCCTGTGCCCTCTCCCTGCCCTTCCTGGCCAACAGTGTCCTAGAGAACGTCTTCCACAAGAACCACTCCAAGGCTCTGGAGTTTTTGGCAGATAAAGTGGTCTGTACTGAGTCCTGGCCCTTGGACCACCACCGCGTTGTCTACACCACTTTCCTGCTACTTTTCCAGTACTGCATCCCGCTGGCCTTCATCTTGGTCTGCTACGTGCGCATCTACCAGCGCCTGCAGAAGCAGGGGCGTGTGTTCCGCAAGGGCGGCTACAGCTCACGCCTGGGGCAGATGAAGCGGGTCAACGGGGTGCTTGTGGCAATGGTGGCTGCCTTCGCAGTGCTCTGGCTGCCCTTGCACGTGTTCAACAGCTTGGAGGACTGGCACCCCGAGGCCATCCCTGTCTGCCATGGCAACCTCATCTTCTTGGTGTGCCACCTGCTCGCCATGGCTTCCACCTGTGTCAACCCTTTCATCTATGGCTTTCTCAACACCAATTTCAAGAAGGAGGTCAAGGCCCTGGTGCTGCCTTGCCAGCAGAACCCCACCATGGAAGAGTCCGAGCATGTGCCCCTGTCCACAGTGCACACGGAAGTCTCCAAAGGGTCTCTGAGGCTAAGTGGCAGGTCCAACCCCATTTAGCCAGGTCTAGGGCTTCTCCATACCACGTTCCTTGCCAGTTTCTTTCACTTAAATAAATGGGCATGTTGCAAGCTGGGGGTGGCATCCCTCTGTCATTAGGGTTTTCTGGGGCCCAGATAGGCTGGCAAGAGCCTGTTTTGCATCCATTTGCGTTGAGAGGCCTAACATTCAGCTGCGTGTTCCTGGGAGGATTCTGAGTTTAGATTCTACAGGTTACAATGAGCCTTGCAGCTTGAGCTGCAAGATGCCAGAGCCGGAGATATCTGCTGGTAACAGGCAGGGTTCATTCTGGTAACTCAGCAACAGATGCCTGGCCTGGGAACCCAGGGATGTCACCTACACCAGTGAGACCATGAAGCTGCTGTGCACTGAGGGAAGGAGCACTCGGAGTCAGAGCTCTTGGTCACCCCTTGGTCATCCCCTGACTGCTATGAGAGATGATGTGTGTGGACGAGCTTCACAAGTGGTAGAGAATTCTATGGCTGCAAAGCAGTGGGATTACTATTACATCATTAGCACATTCAGCTGAAGAGACTAGATCCTGGGATCTTGGGTCCTCATGGTCCTCTGCAACAGGAATTCCAGAGTTCACATCCTACTCAGTCCTTTTTCTCGCTCACTGCATCTGCCACCTGATATGGAAATAAGCCTGCAAATGTCTCTCCTTGATGAGGTTGTGAGCACCTTGAGTTGACATTGTATCGTCATAAAGCTTGTGTTCTCCATGCCTAGAGCAGGCCCTGGTGCAGGGGGAGAGCTCCAGAAAAGTTTTCTGTGGTGGATTGAGGGTAAAGGTGCCACTCACTGCTGAGTGTTTGGCCAAGGACAGGTGCCCTGTGCTGTGATCTAGTGTGGGAAGGGGTCAGGGATCAGGCTGTTGTACCCACAGTCTCTTGCCTGCCTGTCTTTGCCTCCCAGGGCCTCTTGACAAGGCATCTGGACAGAGAATCTGAGGCCCTCCCCACTGTGAACCCACTACAGAGGCCTCTAGAACTCAAGGCCGTGACTACAGCCTCCTTCATTCCATGTTCTGAACACTGAGCTGACTTGCCCTGGGTGATGTAACACGGTTCCTCCAAAGCTTCCCTAGGACATTGGGCATCCCAGTGGCCTTCAGCAGGAGCAGGGACAGGGAGTCCTAGGAGTCAGACTTAATGGGGCACTGGCTGGAAGGAGCACGGGTCTCCCTTCCTCCAGCCATCCAGGGAGAATGGAGAAAGGACTCGAGCGTGTGTGAATATCTCACCTTAGAGGTCATGCCCCAGTTCCCCGGATGCTAAACCAGGTCCAAGGCTTCATCTGTGTGTGGACCGTCTGACAGCCTGTCCTTGCAGGGAAGGAAGTGTCAAGATCGCTCCTCGGCTGTCTTGGAAGGGATGCCTCAGCCAGGCTCTGTCTGTTCAGACCCAGTCTCCAGTGGAGTGCTCCGTGGCCCCAGTGTGGTCTCCCAGGGCAAATATTCAAATGCCAGGGCCCTTGAGGGGCTTCATGCTGGGGCAGCGTTGGCTCTACACAGGGCATCTGGCAAAGGATCAGCCAGAAGTTGAAAAGCCACATCTGACCGTCTCACTGGCCCTTGCTCCCGACCAAGAACCTGTGCAGCCAACACCCAAGACAAGTGCTCTTTGAGCCACCAGCTCCCTTCCTGGAGCGCTTTCTCTTATTCCTGCTTTTGGTCACATCTCCCATTCAGTTCCTTTGTTCACTTTTACCCTGGATTTTTGGGCAGATTTCTTGAGCCACTCTCTTGGACACAGCTTGTGCTTGTCCTCTGGTGCCATCTGCTGCTGGCTGCTCCAGGTGAGCACCTACCAACAAAGCCCCGACTGTGGGACCCAGCCCAGTAAGATGTCGTTGTCCAGGCTCCCCAAGGAATTGGGGGCCTCAGGCCCCTCCAGAGACCATGCAAGTGCCTGGAGTTTGCTTCTCATTATCAGTCTCAATGGTGCCAAGATGCTTGGGGGCACCTGAGGACAGGGCGGTGAGGCCAGGCATCTGGGAAAGGTGCTTGGTGTTAGGAGTTGGAGAAGTAGGTGGAAGCCTCACTGAGTGTCTTCGGTGCACCCCTCACCTTGCTTAGGTTGACACAGCCTGACTGGATGTCTGTGTCCTGCTCCCAGTTCCTAACTACCTTGGGGTTGCTTGGTTACCCAGCACCCTGGGAACTTACTACCCAAAGTGTGGTCCAAAGACCAGCAGTGCAGCATCACCTGGAGCTTGTTAGATGTGCAGAGTCCTTGTTGCCACCCAGACCTGTTGAATCCGAATTCACATTTTATCAACATCTCCAGGTTTATTGTACACACATTAAAATTTGAGAAGCTCTTCTCTAAGAAACAGAGTGCCCTGGAGCCTAGAGTCACTAGGTAAGCAACTGTAGACACCCACTCTGGGGTCTAGAGTAGAGCTTTAGGAATCTGAGTTCTGGAGACATGACTTTAAAATTGTTATTGCTGACAATGTACATTCATTTTGGTTGTTTGTCTCATCTCTGGCTGAGTGTGGTCATATTTCTTGTGAAGTCTTTTCATCTCTTCAGTAAATGTTTGCCCAATGTATAGTTTGCATATACAGTCATAGTGAATGTATAATTTTGTATGCTGCTTCATTTCACTTAAAACTGTATCATCACGTTTTCCATCTTGCTGGATATCACTTTTGATAGCTGCCTAGGAGTTTAGAAATGGCTCCAGTGAAAGCCAGCACCTCTCAGCGTCTCTCTGGGCCCGCTGCCAACTGTGATGGGAGGAAGACCCCTTACAGAGAAGCATCCGGCTGGAATGGGAGACTCACTGCAAAGACTGACCAGGAACCCTCAGAGGGTGTAAACGTTATCACATCGGGACCTAAATCCTGACTAAGGCTAGTCCTTCCTTTTTAAAGAACGTTGACTTGTTTTTTCCCATTATGAAAGTAATCATATTCATTCTTGAAAACAAAATAAAACAAAGGAAAAAACCAGAAATCATTGGTAGTTTTACCACTCAAAGATAATCACTGTTTACATTTTGGGGGATCATTTTTTTTAGTTTTTGTATGCATAATTATATATGCATATATGTCTGCTTTTTAAAAAAAGATTGAGTTCATATTGTATCTCTGTGGGTACTTATATATATATAACATATTTAAGGATTATTTTATATCTTTTTTGTTTAATTTTTTAAGAATTTTTATTCACTCATTTATTCACTAAATAATTATGCCAGACACCATGTTAGCTGTTGGGGATACAGTGGTAAATTGCACAGACATTGTCCCCGTTCTATGGAATTAAGTCCACTGATGAATATGTCCTGTCTTTAATCATCATCTATGGTGGCATAATGAGCTGTTCCTAGGCCTGCTGCATATAGATCTGTGATGAACATCTGTGCAGAGAACTTTTTCTGTGTTTGGAATTATTCCTTAGGAGAGATTTCCAGAAGTAGAATTAATGGGTTAAAGGAAATAGACATTTTTCAAGGCTCTTGATGTGTGCTGCTTAACTGATTTCCAAAGGGGCTGTGACAATTTGCCCTCCCCACTTGGTGCCTGTTTTGTTGTGCCCTGGCCGCTGTTGGGATTTACCATTAACAAAGGACCTCAGCTTGACTTGCCTGGATGGGAGGACATCTCATCTCTGCCTCCAGGCTCCACCAAGCACAGTGGACACTGACCTATCCAAGGCCGGCCTGACTCTGTCCCTCTGTGAAACCCCCAGGGCTCTACGTGGTCTTTAGGATTGCAAGACTATGTAACTCATCCTCGAAACGGGTACTTGAGCATGGAAGGGAGAACTATTAATAATCACACCAGGACAACAGCAAAACCACTCTAGGAAACTGGAACATGAGGTCATCCTAGTATAGATAAATCCAATACCTTTTCACATAGCTGGAATTCAGCATTCTCCACATCCGGCCCCAAATCTCCTTTCTAGCCTTGTTGTAGCCGGACCACATCACATGGCCCGATCGCAGTTGGCCTGGGCCTCACCTGGGCTCACTGTCCCTGTACGCTTGCTCCTGCCCTCCCCCTCCACCCCCCCAGGCTGTAAAACCTCCCTCACCCATGTGCGTAGGTCCCAGTCCTACCCTCCCTTCCAAACACAAAGGTAATGGCACCGTTAGTCACTGCACTCATCCGGCAAACAGGCACTGACTGCTCGTCGTGCGTCAGGCACAGGCAGAACAAGACTGAAAAAATTCCACCTCTCAGAAGTTTGGTTTGTGGCTGCAACTGTAATAACTGCTCCTAAAGATGGACACACAGTGATGCAAGGGAGAGTCTACCCTGTTATGGTTTAGAACAGACACACCCACCACCCCACAAGTTACCCCGAGGGGCTTCCACCCCTGCTGAACCTCTCACACGCCTTTGGCTGGAGCAGGCGCTCAACAAACATTTGCTGCCTGAAGAACTAACATTAAAGACACTTATTCAGTCTGAAGAGAATTTTCTAACAGCCAGTTCTGGGTTCTCCGTGAATCTGAGATCAAAGGGGAGCCTGAATTCCCACTGATGCTGGAGAACACCCCAGGCCCTGCAGCCGTGACGCTCGTGAGACGCTGCTGCAGGGAGGGAACTGAGGTCCCCGCTTCACCGCTGTGCTGCTGCTCTTGAGGTTAAGTGACTCATCCCAGGTTGCACAGCTAGATAGTGACTGAGCCACTGAAGTCGTCAGAGTGACACAGGAAAGACTCAGAATTTAATGACTGGATAAACCACCAAGGCAGTCACTGGAGTGGAGGGTATCAGGATGAAGGAGGTGACACTGTTAGCTGGAGTGTCCAGAGGAGAACAAGAAGCCCACATAGACCTCTGTCGTTCCCCACACCCCACCCACTCTCTTCTGCTCAAGAGCGTCTCTCTAGCATCTCTCGTTTTCCCTGCTGCCCTCTGCACAAACTCCTCCAAAGCCTTGTCTCATCCTGAAGCGTCCAGCTCTTCTCCTCCCCATGCTCTTCTGTACTCATCAGTCCTTCCACATAGCTCTTGCCAGTGTCGCCAGTGACCTGCGACTCCCATGGCCAATCCCCAGACTTGTCTGATGTGGTCATCAGCAGCATCGGGCAGGTGGCTGCTCTCTTCTCCTTGAGACGCTTTCCATGTGTGGCTTTTTCAGGGCACCACACTCGTGGCTCTCCCTGCCTCACTGCTCAGTCCTGCTCTGTCTCCCTCCCTGGACTCTTGTCACCCTGGCCTTGGAACATGGGGCATCTCCAAGGTGCCACAGAGGTGCTCTCATTCCCTAGGTGAGTGCACCCAGTCTTCTGGCAGTGAACAACACCAACACCCTCATGCCCCCAAAGTGAGCCTCAGGTACAGCCTCCCTGACCTCCAGCTCAGGGCATCCATGTGTGCTTTGTGTTTACTGGACATCCAGTCGGCATCGCAAACTTGGCACATTCAATAGCAAATTCCTGATTTGCCCCCCTGCCTCCTTCTTCCTCAGTGCCCCCTTTCAGGAAACGGCAAGCCCCGCTTTTCATTTGCTGGGCCACAGTCTTTGGGATCAACCTCCTGTTCACACCCCACATCCAATCCATCAGCGAGTTCTTAAGCCCTGCCTTCAATGTGCTCAGAGTGACCACTTCTCACCCCCTTGACCCCCGGCTCTACCCCCTGGTCCAAGCCACCATCGTCTCTGCTGAGATCATGGCAGTGACCTCTCTGGCCTCACTCAGCTAGAGCGACCCTTTGAAATCAAAGTCAGACACCGCCACACCTCTGTTCAGAACCCTCCAGTGGCTTTCTGTCACACTCAGGGCAAATTTCATGGTCACAGCTTGCACCTGTGTCCCCAAACCTTCCACCCCTCTCTGGCCTCACTTCCCACCACCCTTCCCTCACCCACTCCCCTTTGGCAGCGCTGGTTTTTCTGCAGTCTCCTACCTTACTCTTGCGGCTTGGAATGCGACCCGACCCTCATGGCAACTTTCTCTCTCCCTTGCTCCCTTCACCTTAAGCGACCCTTTGGCAAAAGACTACTTCCTCAACTACCTTGTGAAAATAAAACCCTCCTGCCCCTCCAGCCCCTCCCCGGCAGCCTCTGCCCTGCCGCGCAGTGGCTCCCTCCCTCATTAGGATGTCACCTGTGAAGGCAGGGACATGGCTGGCGTCTTTACTGCCCAGCTCTCAGCAGAGCGCTGTCCATGGGCGGTAAATGAACCTAAAACTTTTGCAGTTGATCAGCAGAGAACCATGCTTCATCTCTTACATATGGAGATCAGGCATCTGGTTTTGTAGGTGTCTGGTCCCTGGTTTGACAGCCGTTGTTCCCTGACAGTATAACTTTGGGCAGCTCACTTGCATTTTGGTTTCTGGTGCCTCGCCTGTAGTAGTACTGGCTGCCATGTATTTAGTGTCCCAAACTCCGTGCTAGATCCTTGCCATATATTGCCTCCCCTCAACCCTGAGACTAGGTAGATGAAGAGACTGAGGCTTATAGATGTGAGATAATTTTATCCACATTTTCAACAGGAGCCACACTTGAAACTTGATTGGCTACATTCCGAAGTCCATGGCTTGGACTATTGTAGCATGAAGACTCCCAGCCAGATGACCTCCCAGTGGCCTTCCAGCTCTCAGTTAGAGCGTTTAAATTTGTGGGCAATGACAGGCACCGAAGGGTTTTAAGCACCGTCAGTTTCCAGGTAAAGAGAACAGTGTGGCTGGATTGGCCTGGTCTCCCCAAAACCCAAAAGCTGGGGCAGAGGCTTATGGGTTTTTCCTTTACTGGGGCGTAGGATTCCCAGGGCACAGAATGAGACAGGGATGGAGGGACGGCCAGATTGAAGATGTGTTGCTGAGCTGGCTGCTTCTAAGAGCGAGCTGGTTATGCAATCTCTTGGATAACTATCGCAGGACATTCTGTCTGGAAGGAGAAAGAGATAAGAATTTATCCCTTGGCTCTTGTATTCCACTTGGCAAAGGTTTGCCCTGTGGGGTGTTAACACCCCCACATCGTGTTCTGGGGATACTCGTACACCCTAAACACACTTTGACGTGAACAGCGCGGCTCTCGCAGAGGCAAGAAGGGTGTTGGAGGGATGAGGTGAAGCGCCGTCAGCTCACACCTGTGTGCAGTCGGTCTGCTCCTCTCAGAGCTGGGAACCCAGAGAATAGGAAGCCGAGTATCAGCGTCTGACGCAGGATCGGAGCTAGGTGTGGGGTGGGAGATGTTATGGTTGGATTGTGTCCCCCCAAGTTAGTATGTGGAAGTCCCAATCCCCAGTATTTCAACATGCAACTTTATTGGGAAGTGGGCTCATTGCAGTTGTAATTGGTTAGGATGAGGTCATACTGGAGTATAGTTGGCCCTAATCCAGTACGACTGGCGTCCTTATAAAGAGAGGAAACTTGGACACAGAAACACACAAAGAGGGAGAACACCATGTAAAGATGAAGGCAGATCAGAGTGATGCTTCTACAAGCCAAGGAACTTCGGAGCAAACCACTAGAAGCCAGCAGAGAGCATGGAACAGCATCCCTCGCAGCCCTTGGAAGGAACCAGCCCTGCCAACACCTTGGTCTTGGACTTGCAGCCTCTAGAACTGTGAGACAATAAATTTCTGAGGTTTAAGCCATCCATTTTGTGAGACTTTATTACTGCAGTCCTGGAAAACTAACAGGAGAGATGGGATCTATCCATATGAGGTGTGGTGTCAGCCAGGCGCTCAGTTGGTGGAGAAAGACCCCAACTCAGTGGGTCGTGGCAAAATGGGGGAATTTACTCACTCATGTAATGGACCTGTCCAAAGGAAGCTCTTTAACTTTGGGCTGGATTCAGGGGTTCAAATGATGACATTGGGCTCTCTGTCCTTGCCCCCTTGTCCCTGTGGGACTGAATATTTGTGTCCCTTCAAAATTCATATGTTGAATCCCTAACCTCCAATGTGATGGTATTTGGAGGTGGAGCCTTTAAGAGGTGACTAGATTTAAATGAGGTTTAAATGGTGGCGTGTCTTCATGAAGAGACCAAAGAGCTTGCTTGCGCTTTCTCTGCTATGTGAAGCTACAAGAAGAAAGCAGCCATCTGCCAGCTGGGAAGAGAACCCTCTCTCAAAACAAATTGCCGACACCCCAGATTGTAGGACTTCCAGCCTCCAGAACTGCATGAAATAAAGTCTTGTTGTTTATAAGCTCCCCAGTTTAAGGTGTTTTGTTACAGCAGCCAGAATAGACTAAGACAGTCAGACTCTTGAGTCTGGAGCTCTGGAGAGAGCTTTGGCAAGACCCAGCCAGCTGTGCTGAGAGGCAGGACTGGGCTGTGGCTGGCTGGGGGATGGGCTGGTCAGGAGCTGGGCAGTGGGCCAGAGGAAGTCCAGTTCCCCAGAGCTGAATCTGGTGATAGGAAACTGAGGTCACCAAACAAACTGGGGGCAGCGTCCAGCAAGGAGGCCTTGGTTGGCAGGGTGGGATAGCAGGTGGAGGTGCTATTTCTCTAGAACTGAGACCAGAGATGACGCCAGGTAAGTTGCCCTTTACCTATGTTCTGCCACCTTACTTCTTTAGAGAGTCAAGGCCATCTTCAAGTTCAAGCTTCTTGGCTGGAAGTTGGGAGTTGCTACCGTGTTTACCACTCTGCATGGATATAATGATGACTGATAAAATGCTGAAAAGACCTGGAATTTCCCCAGAAAGAAACCTTTGATTCTTATAGCCCTACTGAGAGACGATCTGGGGTGGAGGAATGAGCAGGGCTGTCGTGTCTGTCTTGAAATGGGTCATGGTGGCTTAGACAGACATTCTCTAGTGACAAGGCCCTTCTCCCCAGAGTATCTCTTCAAGGTTTGGATGCATCTTATGACTGCTGCAAACATGCAGACATAGACCATTTTGGAGCTCCTGGGTCCAGAGCAGATACTGAGGAAGGGTCTGCAGTGCACAGTAAGGTGCCTTCTTAGCCAACGGCAGCCAGCAAGTACCTGCAGGTGAACTTGTCAGTGGACCACAGAGCCAGAGGGTGCTTGGGAGTGTGGCTGTGTAATCATGGCCTTAAGGTTTCTTGTTTAAATGTCACCACTTACTTGAAACGAATTCCTGCTGGAAAACAGTTTATCAGTGTAATTGGGTGCCAACACACAGCTCTGTTAAAATATGTATCCTTTCATTCATAAAGCTGTTAGTGGGGCATTCAATTAGCCATTCTTTTGACTGCCAAGGAAACAGGTCACGGATTCGGAACAAAGAGCTCCAAGTCACTGGTGAGAACCCTGCGATAGCCGTATCTCCCTCGCCAGGTAGCGTGCTTTGCCGTGGCCAGCAGCCTGTGCCGCCTTGTAAAAGGGCCTTGCAGCCCCTTCTGGGTTTTAGGACTCTAAGATGTGGGTGGTGGATTTATAAAGTATTTCCCAAAGAGAAGGCCTCCTTTAAATACCTTTTGTTTTACAATCTGACCCATCTCTTCCACCCATGTGCCTGCAGCAGGTAGGAGATTTGTGCCTCACTTGGGCAGCTGCGAGCACCTTTCCCCCAGGTTCCTGGGCACTGTCAGTGGCTGTCACCATGAGTGGTGGGGCCTTAGCCACATCCTGGTGAAGGAAATACTGAGGCTGCTCATCAGCGTATTTAACTTTTCACAGGCAATGGTCTGTGCCACTTTTTGTCCAGTATGTAGCTTTCAAACAGTGTGGAAGAGTACCACATGGAATGAGAGAGATTTACAGGGCAAGGTATGAAGGATAATATCACCTGGATACAGAGTTAGACTCCCGAATCCTTAATTCTTCTCCCTGCATCCAGCATCCTGCCTGCCTGGCAAATTGCTCCATCCCACCACCTTGACACTTGGCCCTGTAGAAACTGGACTCATGACCTACCTTTTCATCTCTCCAAAGAAACAAACAATATTCTCTTCGTACTTAAAGCTTCTTCCTTTCCCTGAGCTGACATTTCCAGTGGGCCTCCCACTAAACTAGAGGATGTGGAGTCACTTCCGGTCAAGTGTCAGGATGGGTCCCATTCAGCTCTCCTTAAGTCTTTTACCTTTGGGTGTAAAAGGGCCATGTGAACTAGTGGAAGAGCTTAGGCTTTACAGTCAGACAGATCTGAATTCTTTTCTTTTTCTTTAAATTTCAAAGTATTAAAGTGTACATGTGTTCTTGTTACATGGATACCTTGTGTAATGCTTAAGTCAGGGCTTTGGCATGCCCATCACCAGAATAGTGCTCATTGTACCCATAGGCAAGGTTTTATCTCTCAGCCCCTTCCACCACTCCCCTTCTTGTTTCTCATGTCCTTTACATCACTTTGTGCCCACATGTACCCATTGTGTAGCTCCCACTTGTTAGTAAGAACATGTGGTATTTGGTTTTCTATTCCTGAGATACTTAGGATAATGGTCTCCAGTTCTGTCCAAGTTGCTGCAAAAGACATTATTTCATTCCTTTGTATGGCTGAGTAGTACTCCATAGTGTGTGTGTGTGTGTGTGTATTAATGTGTGTGTATGTCACACACACACACACCACATTTTCTTTATCCACTCATGAACTGATGGATACTCAGGCTGACTCCACATCTTTACAGTCGTGGATTGTGCTGCAATAAATATTGAAGTGCAGATGTCTTCTTTTATAAAATGACTTCTTTTCCTTTGGATAGATACCCAGTACTGGGACTGCTGGATTGAATGGTAGGTCTACATTTATTTCTTTCAGACTCTCCATACTGTTTTCCATGGAGGTTGTACTAATTTGCGGTCCCATCAACAGTGTATGAGTGTTCTTTTCTCTCTGCATCCACACCAGTGTCTAGCGGCCATTCTGAAGAATAAGGAACACTTCACGAATCTGCATGTCATCCTTGCGCAGAGGGCCAAGCTAATCTCCATATCATTCCAAGTTTAGTATATGTGCTGCCTAAGTGAGCACAGACAGACCAGAATTCTTATGACGTCTGTTTCATAATTTTTCAGTCTCAGTTTCTCTATTTGTAGAATGAGGATAATGAGACAGCATTAGGACTAGACAGATTGCCCCCATAGGCTGGTTCAGAACAAAAGGCGCGCTCATTTAGGTTCCTAGAATCCAAGGAAGGGTTGGACAATGAAACTGTGGGAAGGCAAAGGTGGGGAAGAAACCAGGGCTCGCAGGTGTCAAGGAACTTTCCTTGCTTTGGACACATTTTCATCAAAGGTAGGCCAGTGTCCCAGGAAGGGAGGTATGGCCACACACCATCCTACAATTGGACTTTTTATAATTTCCACCACTGAGGAAGAGCTGACTTTCTTCCTTGGTTCCAGTTTTAAATGTCCTGGGAAGGGCTCTGACTGACGCTGTTTGTTTCAGACGCTGGGTTAGTCAACTGGGGCAGAGGAGAGGGGGTCCCGGAAGGACATGGCAACCCCTCTTTGGCAAGTGGCCCAAGGGTGTGATAAGGGAGGGCGTTGTTCCCAGGAGGAGGCTGAGATTTGGCAAAAATACCATAGAGAGCTACGGGAAAGCCGAGAGGGTTAGACGAGGTAATATCTGTTAGCGTCTGGCAGTTTATCTGCAGTGCACGTAGAAGCCACTTGCCTGTGCCTAATAACAACAATAATCGTATCTAGTGTGCCAGCACGTTATCAGTCAGGAAACAGAAACCACACCTGTCGTTTTAACAGAGTATTTAACGTAAAAACTTGTTACCTCAGTGTCAAATTGCTGATAGGTAACTGCAAAAAGCAAAGAGAGAACACTAAGGTGCTACCAAGGAGCAACTGCAAGACGCAGCTCTCGTGCTAGGGCTGGGAACAAAGGTGAGAGGTTGGAACTTTTAAAATTGTGAGGCTTAGAGGACAGCCTGATGTCTCTGGGGGAGCACAGCGAGGCTGGCTGGGAGCTGCTGGGAAAGCTGCAAACTGGGTTTCCCTACTGCCGTGGGTGGAACTGAATGGCCAGGTGATGTCCCCTGGCAGAGGCAGCAGACAAAAAGGGGTGAGCCCCACCCCATTGCAGTTCCCTCCGGTGCCCCATATTGGCAGACTCTTCCAGGGTACAGTGCAGCTGGCCACACAGAAATGGGGTTTGCAGAGTGCTGGCCCCCATGTCATGAAGCAGAATACAAAAAGGACTACTGGAGCTGGAGGACAACAGCTTACCTGAGGCAGGGCACAACTCAGAGAAGACCTTGTCTGAGCGCTTGGCCCAAGGCCACGGAGCTGGTGTGTGGTGCTGCCTTACACTGAAGCCTTTGACCTGTGGCCTCCCCCTATACCTCTCACGTCAGGGTTGCTGAAGACACATGGCAGCTGGGCCATTAGACTCAGGGCTCAGGGGAAGTAGAATGTGTTTCTTGATAAATGCATCTCGCATCTGGGGTGGGCATCTGAGCCCCACATGGCAGTCTCAGTCATCCAACATATTTCCTCGGGGGATGTGGGAGCACTCTGGAGTTTCTGGAGAGGAAATATATTTTTCACCTGAGCTCTGTCCATCTCACCTTAACCTTGTGGCCATGTGGGCAGCACCTGTTAGGGCCCAGAGGCTTCTGGGATGGGCCATCCTTCCCTGTGTGGTTGCAGTTTGCCACATAAGCTTGCTCCTTTGGACATGGCCAGGAGCTGGGCCTTTGGACCTCCTTGGGAGTGTGTCTTTGAACTGACACTGGCTCTACAGCTGTCCAGTATGGCAGCCACTGGCCACATGCAGCTACTGAGCTCTTGAAATGTGGCTCGTTCAAACTGAGATGTGCTAAATGTAAATCACATATCGAATTTCAAAGACAACCCCCCAAAAGAATGTGAAGTATCTCATGAATAATTTTTATACTCATTATATGTTGAAATAGTAATATTTTAGATATATTGGGTTAAATGAAGTATGAAAATTGATATCACCTTTTTCTTTTTACTTAAAAAAATAGACTTTATTTTTTAGAGAAGCTTTAGATTCATAGCAAAACTGAGTGGCAAGTAAAGTTTTCCCATATACGCCAGCCCCAAACATTCGTAGCCTCCCCATATCAATATCCCCCTCTAGAGGGGTACATTTGTTTTAATTGGTGAACTTACATTGACAGATCATGTCACCCCGAGCCTACAGTTTACATCAGGGTTCACTCTTGGTGCTCTATATTCTATGGGTTTTGACAAATGTATAATGACATGAATCTGCCATTACGGTATCACACAGACTCGTTTCAATGCCCTAAACATCCTCCATGCTCTGCCTGTCTATCCTTCCCTCCCCTCAACTGCTGAAAACCACTGATATTTTAGTGTCTTCTTGCCTTTGCCTTTTCCAGAGTGTTGTATAGTTGGGATGATGCAGTGTGCAGCCTTTTCAGGTTGGCTTTTTTCACAAGTTTCCTCCATGTTTTCTCGTGGTTTGATGGCTCATTTCTTCTAAGTGCTGAATGACATTCCAGTCTCTGGATGTGTCATGGTTTATTTATGCATTCACCTACTGAAGGACATCTTGGTTGCTTCCAAGTTTTGGCAATTATGAATATAGCTGCTATAAACATCCATGTACAGGTTTTTGTGTGGGCATAGCTTTCAAGTCCTTTGGGCAAATATCAAGGAGTGCCCTTGCTGGATCATATGGTACAAGTCTGTTTAGTTTTGTGAGCCACTGCCAAACTGCAGCTGAGTCCTGGTTTCCCTCTTCTCTGCAGGTGGCCACACAGGGAAGCTGGTCTCCTGCAGAGCTCCAACGAAGCTGGCTCCGGCTGAATCAGGAAGATGACCTGCCCTGGTAGGACTCTGCCACGTCACAGGTGGGAACTCCAGCCCCTGACCATGCCAGAGCAGGGCTGCTGCTCCCCACCCACTCCTGCTGAGCCCGGTTCTGCCACACTGTACTGTGATTGGATCCCAAGTTCTGACCCCACCAGGTGAGGGGCTCTGCTCTCCAATCATGTAAGCCTACGGTCTGCGCTCGCTTTCCTGCAGTCTGACATCAGTCCTGCTCGGTCCCCAGGCACTGCCCTGGAATGGGTCAACATGCTTGTTCCTGAGCTTATCTCTGTAGGTTTCCCACAATGAACTTTGATCCAGTAGGCAGTGTGTGGAGTGCCAAGTAATTTTCCCGTGTTTGCTCAAGGAGTCTGGGGCCCTGCAGCCATGTCCACATCCTTTGCTTCAGTTTGCGAAAGGGAGGCTGCTCTCACTCCCCAGCATGGTCCTAATGAAGGCAGACATTTGCATTCATTTGCAACTCGACAGATGGCAGGGTGACAGGGCTGCATAGGGTACCTCAATGGAGCCGCATTGTTCTAGTCCTTCCCTTATGGCCAGATCCCCTCTTCACGATGCCTTGTCCAGGTCTGCCTAGCCCCGAAGCTATGAGGGCTTTGTGTCCAGAAGGGGTGACTGGGCGTCACAGAAGCCCTGCCAGGTGATGGTAGCTCTCTTGTCGTTCAATGATGTCTGTGTCACCTACTCACTGAGAATGGTTTGGACGTCACTAACTCTGAGTCCCATTTTCCACATTAGTCAAAGGGGGGGTCTGGACCAGAATATTTTCCGAAATCCATGCTCTTCTAAGAGTCCATGATTTCTTTATCTTTGTGACACATAGAGTGATTTTGAAGCAGAAGCACTCACCAGCAGAGCCAGCATCAAGACCAACGAGCACAAGACATGGTGGGGGTTGCGTTATTTTTGTTAAATTCATAGTTTCGTTTTCATGAGAACTGTCCCGATTCTTCCGGCCCTGCACACACAGGCCAGAGCTTGATTCCACAGCTCGGTTAGTTTCTTTATTCATCTAAGTTAACGTTAGCCATGTCCGAGCCCTGCAATTAGCCATGCCAGAGCTGTGCTATTAAAAGCCAGACAACAGCCTCATTGCTCTCAATTATCGCTGAGTGTGATGGGCACATAGTCCTAGATAACAAGCCATAAATGTCCAAAATGTTGAGAAAAAATGTGGGATGACTGAGATCAGAGACCCAGGTCACAACATTGCCAGTCTGCCACCCGGGCGTGCGCCTGCGCTGGGCCTGGGTCCAGCCTTGCGTTCCCTGGTGCCGCCCTGTCTCCCAGGGTCAGGCTTGCGCCCCGCCCCCCCCAGGCAGCTTCTCTGCGGGGCTCCAAGTCTCCTCCTCCCTCTGTCTCCACTGGACTGGGGAGTGTCAAAGGATCTGAGCCTGTGGGGAAGTGACAAATTCAGAGCACGTGAGCATTCCTCCTCGGGGAGAGTTTATCCCGTATTTAATGATGTTACCTCCCAGCTTCGCATCCTCAAAGTCATCTTCATTCTCTCTTCCTCTCCAGGCTCTGTCACCACAGCTTATAAACTGGGTGAAGTCCCATGTTAGGAAAATCCTTCCTATGGCTTTGCCAACACCTCGTTTGGACCTTCTTCCCAGCAGAGCTGAGCCCTGGCTGGCACTCTCACTTTCTTCCTGCTTCTCAACTGACAGGCAGTTAGACATCCACCGCCGCTGACACTGCCTCTGTAAGACTGGGAATGGCATGGTCATTGCCACTTGGTTTGGGTCCTTGCCCTACTTGATCTTTGCAACATTTCGTTTTTGACATTATGTCCCTGGAATTCCCTCTTCCACCAGCTTCCGTGACACGGCACCTGGTTCTCCTGACTCCGGCTGCTCTTCCCAGACGCCTCCATCGCTCATGTGTCAGGCTTTTCCTGGCTCTGTCTTGTTTTGTGTCCCACCCCACACCCTTCCTGTGAACAGTTGCAACTGTGCCTGTGGCTTTGGCTGCCACTGAAAAGTTGGCAGTTTCCAAACTCACACCTTCTCCGTCTGCCATCTGGACATCTCCAGTGGGTGTCTTACACATACCTCAAGTTCAAGTGCAAAACAAAATGTGGGCCCCTCGCTTGGATTCCTGCTGGATTTCCCATCATGGTTGCTCCTATTATGAACCACCTAACTGCCTAGGTAGGAGCCTCTGATTCATTCTTGCTCCTTTTGCTTGGACCCTCGTAAGAGCCCCTCTTAACAGCATCTCCGCCTCCAGTCCTGCTCTCTCTGTGCCAGTCAGAGATCTGACCTTGGCTGTCACTTGGCAGTTCCTGCTGTCTACAGGATTGAGTCCCAGTGATTCTGCATGGCCCTCGGCAGTATGTGGCTCACCCCTAGTCAGCTTTCCATCCTGTTTTCCCTGCTCCTCATACCCCTTGTGCTCTGATCCACCAGATTCCTTACTTTTGGTCCCTCACAGCTACCACACTTTGTCCAGCCTGATGGCGGCTGAATCCCTGTGCACTTGCCGATTCTAAGTTTGCCTTCTCTGGAAACATTCCCTGACTCCCTTGTTTCTTATCTGCAGCCCCGGAGCACTTTGCCATGTCCCTGTTGGGTACTTAGGGAGTCTGAGAGCTGGAAAGAAGAAAGGGTGTCTCTGTCTTTTCACCTGGCTGTAGCCCCACAAGCAGCGGGATTGGGCTGTCACCTCCTGGGCAGCCAGCATTGTGCCTCGCCCGGAACAATGCCCCGTGAGGGAACAGTATGCTGGTTTCTACTGTGGAGAACAGACAGATAAATGTTGAAGCTTGGGGTAGAGCTGGCCTCTGTGATGGGACCAGGGAGAAACCAGGCTGACAACCTTGTCTTCTCTACGGGGCAGCAAAGCAAGGCTCCAGCAGTCTCCAGCAACAGCGTGGAGAAGACAACTCTCCATACAGAGCATTTAAACCACACTTTGGGGTCTAGAGGAATGGGGCTTGTCTGCCTGTATTTAAGAAAGCAAATGGTATAATGTAAATTAAGCTCAATAAAAGGAGAGAAAGAAAGAGAGAGAGGAGGAAGGCAGGGAGGGAGGCAGACCACTGTCCCTTGCCAATCCTCTGGGCAATGGTGGAAGCAAGTTCTCTATCCTGGGCTCAGTACTTTATCACCTGATCATACTTCCTTCACTTTTCCCCAGGCAGAACTATTGACACACAGTTCTACAACTTTTGTGTATGTCAACACAGAAACCAATTAACAAATACTTATGTTCCTGTGCAAATATGCAAACTTCCTTCTGCAAAAAAATGGTAAGCAGACATTTGGCAGTGTTTTTAGAAATATTTAACAGACACAGGCCAGATGAGATGCAGGCTGCCGTGCCCTCTCCTGGGAGGCCAGGTGCCCAGGACCATCTGTTTTTCTGTCTTTTCTGCTGTACTCTGAGCACTGGCTGGTTCTTGTCTTTGGGTCATTCTTCATTAAAGCGAGCATTTTCTTTAGTGTTTACAACAGGGCAGAGACATGTACTCCCTCGCTTAGCAATGAGAGGGAATGGACTACGCGTGTCGTCAGCGAATGAGGGGCATTCAATCGACATCATCAAATGCCACTTACCACGGGCCTGGCCCTGGGCGGTGTAAGGCAGCCCTGCAAAGAAGGAAAAGGCGCCTGGCAGAGCACAGGGCTTACAGGGAAGATCAACATCTGATTGTAGGATTTCTGTACAGAAATGCCTTTCTGTGTGCTATATCATACAGTGAAATATAAAAAATAATCACATGTCCAACAATCAGAAAAGGCTGCATAGTCTATCATATGACAGGCTACGGGGCTGCTATTGAAAACTTTTTAATAGCATTGGGAAATGCTCACATATTACTGTTAAATATTCTTAAATTAGGAAGTGAAGCCATAGAGTATGCCCCCAGTGTTTGGACGTGAATTTGCACATTCACAGGAACAACGGTAACAATAACCTGGAAGGAAATATCCTAGTGATTGGGAAATTGTGGTGATGTTTTTTGTTTTTAAAATATTTTTTACATATTCCATGTTTTCTACAATAAGCAGACATTACATTCATAATCATAAACAGAAGAAAGATATTTAAAAAATTTCTTTGTGCTTGGGTGGAAAAGCCTGTCCAGGAAGCTGTTTAGGGTCCCCTGGGTTCTTGCTCTTTTGTCATAGCGCCTGGTTCTAGTCATAGGAGATGCAGGTCGGTACCTAAGCATTTGACAGCTTTTGCAAAATTGCTTTCCTGCAAGCTGTGCTGCTTCACCTTTTCCTCCACCAGCCGGTGTGACAGGCACAGGGTTCAGAGCAGACAGCTGGGTCTTGAGGGGACAGGTGTTCATTCTGTCTGGTGACACTCAGTGGCAGTGCATTTCTCTCCCACAGGACACTGGCTGACCTAGTTGCCAAGGCTCCTGCTCAGGACTTATCTCCAAACACACAGGCCTGGTTTAGAGGTGAGAACCACGTGTGTTTGGGGAAAAAGCTGCAGCACATTTCAGCCAGCTCTCAGCAGCATGATCTCCGAGAGCAAACGAGTCCTGTAATTGCTGGCGACCCTCCTCTGCACGGTCTGCTATCTCCAGGGTGACATGGAGTTTTTGCAGGAGGCCTGCTCACTCTCAGTGTTACTGCCACCACAGAGACGGCGCTAAGAATACGGGTGGCAGGAAGCAAAGGCTACAGCAGAGAGAGCCCTGAGTAGGAAGCCGGGCAGCCTGGGGACCCTGGGCCAACACTTCCTTACCTGTGATGTGAGTTCTCATGTGTAGCTCACTTGGACATCTAGCCATTCTGCATGTCCCGGTATAAGGAGATGCCACGTGAAGCCTCCACGAGACCCCAGCATCTGGAAAAATTCCTCAGTGGGTTTGCTCAGTGTCATTTGAGGGTTCCAACTTTTCTTTAGTTTTGGTCTTAGGATCACAGGTTGAGCTCAGAGTGTTAGGATGGGATCTATCTAGTTCAGGCATCTCAAATGAGAGATTAGAAACAGACCCAAAAGGACAGAGAGTCTCCAAGGCTCCCCATCCTTGCATGGGGACCCTCACACCACCCTGCTCCCCTCAACATCAAGAGCAAGCTGGGAGCTGAGTCCAGGTTCTTGGTCATGACTTGCCCAGGCTCGGAGCACGATTTTCTCACGCACTTGAGGACCAGCAGGCCATCTGTAAGAGGCCAAGGGATCACAGTGGGGCAAAGTGCTTCCTGCCTCCAAGCACAAAGGCCCAGGGAGAGAAAGCCCAGGACTTTGTAAGAAAGGAGAGAAGGGCACTCCCTCTTCCTGGGCCCTGCCAGACTCTCCGGGAAGGCCATGGCTGCTCATACAGCAGGAACTGGGGAAAGAAGAGGGCAGCGATGGTCTGTCCAACCCTCCTGTGCCTGTCCTGAGCCAGTCACTGAGGCCCTGACACAGCTCCTGGGGCATCTTAGGAGGAGGCCATTGGGCTATGAGCAGGCTTTAGAGTGGGTTTCTTTCCATACTTTTGAAGCAAGTCAGGCTGCCTGAGTCAGGCAGCATGTCCCCTGGCCCAGCTGTCTGTTTCTGAGAATGTGAGTTGCATCTTGAGCCACAAAATGGGCTGTGGGGTTCAGCTTCTCCAGATGTATATCCGCCCTGTCATCCTACTTGGCTCCCATGTAGCAGGGGTGCTCCTGCCTGCTCTGAGGCAGCCTGCCAGCCTGCTCTCCAGCCCAAGGCTGCATCCTTCATAACTGGCAAGGCAGGGAGGCCTCCCCCTGAAGCAGTGCCTGGACCTGAAGCCCCTGGTGGCAGACAGTCCTGGGCACCTCACTAATCATGGCTCCTTCCCTGCCTTAGTCAGCTCGGGCCGCTGTGACAGAATGACAGCGACTGGGTGGTGTACAACAACACAAGTTTATTTCCCACAGTTCTGAAGTCTGGGAAGCCTAAAATCAAGGTGCTGGCAGATTTGGTGCCTGGTGAGGGCCCTCTTCCTGGTTCATGGATGGCGTCTGCTTACTGTGGCCTCACACAGCAGAAGGAGCAAGGGAGCTCGCCAGGGTCCCTTTTATAAGGGCACTGATCCCATTCATGAGTGTTCTGCCCTCATGACCTAGTCACCTCCCAAAGGCTCCGCCTCCCAATAGCATCACCTTGGAGGTTAGGATTTTAATACTCACATTCTAGGGAGATACATTCAGTCTGTAGCATCCCCTGACCCCATGCTGGCCTCTGGGGTTCTGCTCCCATCTGAGTGCCCACGCAGGACCCTGAGTTTTCCTCAGTTCTCTTTGTCCAGGAGAGACTGGGCTGGAAGGGTCCCCCAATCTCCTGATGGCCTGGGGCCCTCCTCCCCGGTCTCTCCCAGTGTGGGTTTCGCTCTCCTCCAGATGCATTGTGGCTCTGTGTGACTTCTTCCCTCCTTAAACTCTCTGTGCTCTCTCCTGCTCCTAGGATTTTACACACGTCGTTTCATCTGCCTGGAATGTTCTACCCTCCTGCGCCCCATTCCCAGCTAACCTGGAGCGCACAGCTTCTACAGCACTCCCTCTGCGACGCCTCTGCTGACCCACAGGGCTGCTTAAGTCCTGTGTCTGACTCTCTCTCAGCTCCTTGCATTCTCTGGCACAGCTGTAACCTGGTTTGTACTTACACGTCACGGGGTTATTTGCCTTTTGTTCATCTCCCCCGAAGTGTCTGCTTCTCAAAACCTGGGCCTGTTTGTCCCCCAGATATTCCAGCTCCACGCAGAGGATGGGCTCAGCTGTGAACACTGTACTATTGATTGGATGATTGGACCAAGAGGCAACAGGTGACTCCATGTTATGGGCTTCAGGGAAACAGCTCACGCCTCTTCAGAGAGGCTTCCCCTGTGGCAACCCCACTCCAGGGGCTTTCATAGGGTTGGGGCCTCCTTTGCCCATATCCTTCTGCCCCACTAACCTCCCCTGGCCCCAGGCATATCTAAATTCCTAGAAGTCAAAACTAAGGTGAGGAAAGGCCTATGTCAGCTCCAAGCTGCCTTCCCACTGGTCCTGCTTCTGTGTGAAGACCTGCCTCTTGCTGGGTGATGACACCAGGGGTCTTCACCCCCTGGGGAGGGTTCTAGCCTAGGTCTGTGGCTCTGGGCTGGGCCCCAGGTAGACGTGCAACAAGTAGCAAGCACAGACAACCAGGCCGAGAGCAGAGAGACTTTTGCTCAATGACTAAGAAAGGTGGGCCAGAGGGAAGTTGATCAGGGAATGACCTTAGCAGTACCCAGGGACTGATGGGAAAGAGTCCTCATCCTTGGAGGACCTGTGATGCAAATTGCAGAATCAAAGCTGTAGTGCCTGGTTTTGCTCTGTCCTCTTGGAATGAGTAGCAAGGCAGGGGCCACCACATGGAACAGTGGGATCAGAAACACTTGGGCTTGCTTTGATCTGAGTCTCTCTTTACCAATGAATTCTTAGTCACATTGGGGAAATCATGGTGGCTAACCAATTTTTTTAAGTGTTGAAGATCTGTGTGCACTCTCTTCCTTTCTTCCTACATTCCAGCCACACTGACCTTCTAGTTTGTAGAATGTCTATGCTTTGCTCTACCTGAGGGCCTTTGCATGTGTTGTGCTCACTATGTGGGAAGTTTTACTCCCAATCTGACCCAGTCTCTTTAATTATTTGACTCCTAGCCATCCTTCAACATTCAGTTCCCATATCATAGCCAGACTACCTAAACTCTGCTATAATAAACTGTCTTAGCTTCATCGAATTTTTCTTCATGGCATTCATCCCAGTTTGTAATTACATATTTTTTGTGGCAATTGGATTAATATTGGACTCCTAGTGTTTAACCTCCATACAGGCAGAGACATGAGTGACTGGCCCAATCTTATTCCCAACATCGAGGCTAGAGCCTGGCATGCAGCTATTGCTCAGTAAGCATCTGTTAAGTTGATATGAGTTGCTAGAGCCAGAGGTTGTGTTTAG
Organism: Lepilemur ruficaudatus; assembly: GCA_963574885.1. Taxonomy (NCBI): domain Eukaryota; kingdom Metazoa; phylum Chordata; class Mammalia; order Primates; family Lepilemuridae; genus Lepilemur; species Lepilemur ruficaudatus. The sequence goes on from CAUYRT010108075.1 coordinate 36,336, forward strand.
CACCAACACACAGGAGAGGTCATGAGAGAAGCCACATTTAGCTTTGACATGACCCAGGGGAGTTTTCTCAAGCCAAAGTCTTTGGGTCTCATGCCTCTTCCATCCAAGTAGGAGTCTGAAAATCAGGGTCAGCCTACTTTTTTTGCCTTCCCACAGTTGCTAACTTTTAACACAGGAGATTTTACATATAAATCTGGACTTGTAGCTTCTTTTGAACAATTTGAAGTCCAGCACCCCTGGCCTGCATTTGTGCATGGCTACCTTTGCAGGCGCTGAGTCACAGCTGCCCCTGTGGGTGGGATGTTGCCCTTCAGTTCCCCAGGCCCACTTTAGTAAGTGTGGCACCTGCTTGCCCCTGTCAGCACATGTGCAACTCTCATCTCAACACTCAGGGTAGGTAGAGATGGAAAAACCACGGGGCCTTGCAGAATAGGTGAGATATCATCTCCATGCAGTGAGAAATAAGTGGCAGGCCTCTTTGCTATGGTTTGAATGTGCCCTCAATGTTTATGTGTTGGAAACTTAATCCCCCAGTGCAACAGTGGTGAGACGTGGGACCTTTAAAAGGTGAGCAGGCCATGTGTGCTCTTCCCCCATGAAAGGGTTAATGGCATCATCACAAGAGTGAGTTAGTTATTGTGAGAATAACTAAAAGTGAGTCTGGCCCCCTCTTGCTCTTTCTCATGTGCTCTTTTGCTCTTCCACCTTCTATCATGGGATGATATAGAAATACGGTGCTGATGTCGGCCCCTTAACCTTGGACTTCCAAGTCTCCACAACTGAAACATACAAACCTCTGCTCTTCATACATCACCCAGTCTCAGGTATTCTGTGATAGCAGCACAAAACAGACTAAGACAGGGTGGAAGGGATGATGGGGGAAGCTGCTCTAGGAACACACTGATGAAGACTATGCTTTAAGGACACTTTGAGAAGGTGTGGCACAGGAGCAAGGACAGAGAGCCTGTGGGGAAGAGGACACATGAGTGCTCTCTGGGCAGATGGTCTAGGGCAAGAGGCAGAGGAAATGCAGAAGAGGCCCAGCTGATCTGGAACAGTGTAGAGGAGCCCAGAGAGCCTTTTCTGCAACCATCTGAGTGTTTTTTCTAATTCTCAGGCATGTGAGGTGGGAGTTGAAGCCAGATCCTATTGACTGGCCTCATGGACACTGGAGATTGAAGCTGAGTGAGGGGACAGTGATTGCCCATTCTAATCACTGTCAGTGAGTCCCTGGTCATTATCCAGAAGTCTTCCAGGTGTCATGCTGGGTGAGGCCTGAGTTTGGGAGCTCCTTGGGCCTTTGCCTTAATCAGGGGTCTCTTGGTTACAATAAAGGGACATTTATTAGAAGAGGGCAGTGTCCTCCCATGACACCAAAAGGTAAGAAGTCTCCTATGGCACCAAAGGGTAAGAAGTGTGTAATGGCCTCATGAAGAAGGGAAGCAGGGACTGGGTATTTGGGAGCTGAGGTTTCCTGTCCACCACTCTGGAGCCCTGTGGCCTCTCTGCTCCAGTCAAAGCTTAAAAACAAGCCTCAAAGGACCAGGGTAATTTGCAAAAACCTTGACAGTTGCCTGCCAGAATAATATCTAACATTCTTTAGAGGAGTACAACAAAATTCAGCATGAAACAATATGTAATTAACAATCTTTGGCATCAAATACAAATTAGGACATGTAAAAATGGACATAGCAAACTTCTAACCAGGAGAAAAATCAGTCAATAGAAACAAACTCAGAAATGATGGATGTTGGAATTACCATGAAAGAATTTAGAAAAGCTATTAATGTTATGAATATGTTCATGTATTTAAAGGAAACATGCAAGTAATAATATCAGAAGGAGAAAAATAAAAAAAAGAAATACTAGAGTGGAAAAACAAAATACCTGAAACAAAAATTTCTTAGATCAAATGAATAACAAATTAGATAGCAAGAAGAAAAGATCAGTGAACTTGAATATAGCAATAGAAACTCTCAAAACTAAAACCCAGTCAAAAGAGACTTAAAAAAATTTAAAAGAGTCTTCAATAACCTGTGGGAAAATATCAAGTGGTCCACACAGTTGTAACTGTAGGCTGAGGAGGAGAGGAAGGAGGGAACAGAAAAAAATACTTGAAGATATAATGGTCAAAATGTCCCAAATTTGATGAAACCAATAGAATGACTTATGCATGAAACTCCATGAATCCTAAGCAAAATAAGCACAAAGAAAACTACACCAAAGAAAAAAAAGAATCAAATTTCTGAATACCAGTGGTTACAAGATCCAAATGCTACCAGAGGAAAAAATGCATGTAAAAAGGACAGAGGATAAAAGTCATTGAAGATTCTTGTCAGAAACTACGCATGATGCTTAATTTTATGTGTCAGCTGGAATAGGCCATGACTGCTGAGACATTTGGTCAAACATCATTTTTTCTATTTGTTCTATCAGTTACTGAGAGAGAAGTGTAACAATTTTTAAATTGTTAAATGTAATTGTGGATTTCTCTATTTTTCCTTCAGTTCTGTCCATTTCTTTCTCATATTTTGAAGTTCTGTTATTAGGTAGATACATATTTAGAATTTTTGTATCTTTCTGATAAATTTATCATTATGAAATGTTCTTCTTTATTCTTTGTTCTGAATAATATTTCTTGTTCTGAAGTTTACTTTTTCTGATATTAAATTAGCCACTCCAGCTTTCTTATAGTTGGTACTTGCCTGGTATATCTTTTTCTATCTTTTTACTTTTAACCTACCTGTGCCTTTAAATTATTGGGGCTTTTTAGACAACATGGAGTCGAATCTTGTCTTACTATTCAGTCTGAAAATATTTGTCCTTTTATTTTAGTTGTAGACGAGTTACATGTAATATAATTATCAGTATATTTGGGTATAAATCTACCATTTTCCATTTGTTCTCTATTTGTCTTATCTGTTCTTTGTCCTTTATCCTTTCCTGATTTCTTTTGGATTAATTGAAAATTTTTATGGTACCATTTTATCTCCACTATGAATTCACTAGCTATATCTCTGCTTTATGTTTAAAAGTTGCATTAGGGTACAAAATATGTATCATTAGCTTGTCATATTATAGTTTACCCTTAAATACTATTATACCACTTTATGTATAAAATCTTACAATAATATGTTTCCATTCCCTCTATTCTCTCCATTATGCTATTGTTATATATTTTACTTCTACATATGTTATAAACCACACAATACATTGTTATTATTTTTGTTTAAACAGTTACCTTTTAAAGAAATTTAAAAATGGGAAAAGCCTTTAAAAATGGTAAGCCACATACTTACCATTAATTGCTCTTCATTCATTTTCCAATTGGTATTATTTCACTTCACATTAGATGTAACTGGCCAATCTCATTATATTTGTTAGTTTGAGAAAAATGATTCAAAGTATACAGTTACCTAGGTTAGAAAAAATGAAGAAAGGAGTAGAACATTTGAACAACACTATTCACCAAATTGATTTAATTGATGTTTATAGAACACTTCACCTAAACACAGCAGAATACAATTTTATTTCAAGTGAACACAAAACTTTCATTAGAATAGACCTTATCTGGGGTAGGAAACAAGTTTTTATACATTTAAAAGGACCAAAATAACATAGAATATATTATCTGAATTTAATGAAATTTAAATAGAAATTGTAGCAGAAAGACGTCTAGAAAAGCCCCAAGTATTTGGAAATTGAGCAAAGCACTTTTAAATAATAAATGATTCATAGAGGAAATCACTGAGGAAATTAGAAAATATTTTTACTGAATAAAAATGAAAACACAGCATACCAAAATTTGGGTGATGCTTAGAGAAATATTTAAAGCTTTAAATGATTTTCATTAATATTAGAAAATACAAAAGGTCAAAAATCAATGATCTAAGCTTCACCTTAAGAAGTCAAAGACAGAGGAGACAACTAAACCTAATGTAATTAGAAGGAAGGAAATATTCAAGTTAATAGCAGAAAACAATGCAACAGAAAAACGAGCAGTGGAGAAAAATCAATAATACCCAAAGCCAAAAAAAAAAATAATAATAATACCCAAAGCTGGTTCTTTGAAAGATCAATAAAATGGATAAACTCCTAATGAAAATAATCATTAAAAAAAATTACCAATATCACTAATAAAAGAGGGCCTACCAGTTATAGACTACACAGATATTAAAGGAATCATAGGGGGATATTATAAAAGCTTTGTGTCAACAAATTTAACAATTTAGATGAAATGGACACATTTCTCAAAAGAAAAATTACTGAAGCCCACTCAAGAAAGAAATAGACAACCTGAATAGCTCTATAACCATTAAAGAAATTACCTTTGGAAAAAACCTTCCCACAAATAAAATCCCAGGCTCCAATGGCTTCAATAATGAATTCAATCAAATGTTTAAAAATGTAATAGCATCAATCCCATATAAATTCTCACAAAGTATAGGAGGAGAAAAGACTTGCTAACCTAATTTATGTGGAACAGCATTGCCCTGATACCAAACTCAGAAAAAAGATGTTACAAGGAAAAAAACCCTATAGAACAATGTCCATAATGAATATACATACAAACAATATTTTAGCATATTGAATCCAGGAATATATATAAAGGATAATACTCCATGACTAAGGGGGCTTATTCCAGGAATACAAAGTTAGTTTAATCAGTCAATGCATTCAATCAGTCAATCAATGCAATTCACCACATTAGTATACAGAGCAAAACCCATACTAGTATCCAGATAGATGTTATAAAAGTATTTGACAAAATTCAATATCCATTCATGATTTTTTTTAAGAAAACCTCTTAAAACACTAGGAAAGAAGGGAATGCCACCAACCTGGCAAAAGGCAGCTATGAAAACCTACAGTTATTATCAAACTAAATAGTGGAGGCCGGGCGCGGCGGCTCACACCTGTAATCCTAGCACTCTGGGAGGCCGAGGCGGGCGGATCACTCAAGGTCAGGAGTTCGAAACCAGCCTGAGCAAGAGCGAGACCCCCGTCTCTACTATAAATAAAAAGAAATTAATTGGCCAACTTAAGATATATATATAGAAAAAATGAGCCGGGCATGGTGGCACATGCCTGTAGTCCCAGCTACTCGGGAGGCTGAGGCAGAAGGATCCCTTGAGCCCAGGAGTCTGAGGTTGCTGTGAACTAGGCTGACGCCACAGCACTCACTCTAGCCTGGGCAACA